>CATKWJ010001185.1:0-63452 GCA_949825065.1 Odontocerum albicorne
GCATCAACAATAACTTGAAAAATTTATTTCTAATTAAAATAATAATATTATAAAGTTGCAAATAACATAAACCGAAAAGTGGCATCCTTGTTAAAAGAACACACGAGATATACAATATTTCTCTCCGAAAGGTAAAACTATATATAGCGATGACTTGGTGAAGCTCACTAAAAATAAAGACTGGATTCGAAGAATTCCTTTGTGGAGGAAATCAAAGATAGATGGGAGAAAGCTAAAAAGTGCTGTTGTGTATTGATTTTAAGTGATGACAAAACATACAGGAGCTGAGAAAACCAGAGGACAAAACGGGGGATAGGACGAGATAAATAACAATGGATCAAAACTATCATACATTATACGAGAAATACTTTTGATCTTTTGTGTGAAATACTATGCTTGATAGTCTCTGTATTTTTGCAAAAGCTTTCTTACAAACTACTCATTCAAATCAAATAATATTTGTATTATTATAAGTACATATATTGTATTATTATAAGGTATTGTAATTTCGTTGTACTATATACGGTACAGCATGACGGGTTTATTTGCCACGGTGTAATATTTTTCATCCAACCAGAAAGATATTTCAGAGACCTTAAGTGAAAACAAGATTGAAATCCTTCTTTGAAAAAAAAAATCAGTACTAACAGGGATCGAACCCGCAACCCCCGGCTTCGGACGCAAGCGTCTTACCAACTAAGCCACGGAGGTCTTCTTTGGAAAGGATTAATTTCATACCTCTCATTTTCTTATGAGATCTGTTTTGCACTAATATTTAAATTAATAAATATGCCTAAATTGAGTTCAAAATCTCCATCATACCATGTCTATGTTGGAGTAGGCATAGATAACAGATCTTCACGTTAATCTATCCTTGCACACATCTTTCGCTTTTATTAAGTCCATTATATTTTTTGTATTATATACAGTTTTCCCTCCTTCAAAATTTGATTAAAATATTCATGTATATATAAAATAATCTAACATTCATGCGTGTTTATTATATACAAATGTGGATTTGAGGCTGGTGTATTGAAAAATATGAAGGAAAGTACTCTGAGACGATTTGGATACGTAAAACGAATGAACGAAGAAATACTAATGAAATAAATATATAGTGCAAATGTGAGTGAAATGTGTGAAAGAGGAAGATCAAGGAAAGTATAAATGGATCAAAGAAATGATATTTTAAAAGACGATAATATAAGAAGTAAGATACATCTTATGAGCTGTATAGATGTGGAAGAGGCGAAATACTTGTAATGATAGGAAAGTCGGACGATGTGTCCTCTCGGACTACCACAGCAAGAAGACGGCGTAACGGTATCCACGAGTATGAATGCATAAAAAAAAAATGTTGTAAGATATTCAAACATTGATGCATTTTCAAATTATTCAAAGATTTGTGTTTTCAATACATACATATATCGAAACATTTTCAAGATATAGTCGAGTAAGGTGATTGTGTCTATGGACCGTACCTTTTTAAAAAAAACGGAGAAAAAAGTTGCAAAAATTACAAAATGCATGTTGTAGATATTGTTTCAACGTCCCTTCCAGAGGACGTATCTGCCCTATTTTTAATCTACATGTACAAGGGTGTGGGATGAAAAAAGTCTGACGTCCTCGCGGATGGACTCGCCCTATTTTGATGGGTTGTATCTCGACCGGGGATGCTATGAGATGAGCCCAGACCTTTTGATAGCTTCTCTTTTAAATGTATTTTCTGCTATTTATTTTGAGATTTACTTGTATGTGCGATTTCGAAATGTATTTATACCTGTACATAATATGTTGCTATCCCTATATTTATTTATTTACTTATTATACTATATTTATTTATTTACTAATAAATATTACTAATACTTATTATACTGTATTTATTTATTTACTAATAAACCTATATTTATTTATTTACTTATTATACTAAAATATTTCTTTGTTTTCAAGAGAATCAAACATTTGTGTTCCTCGACATTCAAATATAGATGCAATTTCAAAATATTCCATCATTCACGTGTTTTCAACACATACAAATGTTGAAACGTATCTAAGATATTCTAACATTTGTATGTTTTCAAAACAAACAGGTAATTAAGCACTTTCGAGATAACTCAAACATTAGTGTGTTCAAAACATGCAATCTTTTAAGTATAAGAAGGCATATAAATATTCCTAAATAAACCTACAAGGGAATCAAATCACGATAACATTTTAGTCTAATTTATTTGAATTTTAGTATCGTGAAGATTAATTCCGCGTCCAATAAAACAAATTTATTATCCCGGAGCAATATCATCTACCAACGGAACTCTCAAACAAAGAAAAAACTTTTTACCCTTTTGCATTTATTACTCGTGAACCGGCTGTTAATTAGTCTTTGCCGGAGGTCGGGCACAACATGGTCGAAGTGGAATGGCCAACCGTAAAGATCGAGCGATAAGAGGAAATGACATCATTAAACGCCGAACTGCGAGGTGAGAGAATGTCAAACTGGAGACAATAGAGTAATTGCAGCGGTAACTTGAGAACGAGGAATGTGGAAGGGAAAGAGGCTGTAGAGAGTATGAGGTAAGGGCAGAGAAGCATATAACAAGAAAGGGGGAAAATCAAATGGAAAGAAAGATGACAGGAAGTAAAAATTATTAAGGTATTGAAGATCTCGGTTTCAACCAAGCAACCAAGTACAGAATAGTAGTGCCAAGATGATAATCTACTACGGTATTATAGTACCAGCTTTGCTATATGGAAGTGAAACGTGGACGTGGAACAAAACTGAAAACAATCAAATAAATGGTGAGGAAATGTGTACACTTAGAAGAACACGTATGATGACAACATACGGACATAACACGAAATAAAGCGATTAGGGATGAGTATCTCAAGGTTGATGTGTTGAATAAGATGAAGAAGAGCACTTGGAGATGGTTTGGGCATATTTGAACGAATGAATGAAGAAAGGCTTACAAAAATATACAGTGAAAATGTGAGTGGATGGAAAGTATGGTTGAATCAAATGTATATTTATAAAGAAAATAAAAAAAGTGAGAAAAAAACATAGGAGCTGTTTGAGGTGTATGGATGTGAAAAGGACGAAAGATGTGTATTGCAATAAGCAAGTCTGGCGCTCTCTCATCTCTGCCTACCCCGACAGGAAGATGGAATTATGGAATTTATGTAAGATCTAGGTTTGTATGAAGCAGATCTTTTTTTTAAATACATTCAGTAGAAATGCAATTTTTTTGTAAAAAAAATCGTTTTCGAGAAAATATTTTTACGAGTAAGTTTGGTTTATATCCAGCATCTAGTCCCACTTAGTTTCTACCAAGCATTGTTGGATATAATTCCTTGAGTTTACAAAGGAATCTTTGGCTCTTCTACTCGTACAGCTTCATGGGTAGCCTAGTAGAAAGGTTCAAGTTGACTGGGCGAGCAGGTATTGTTCTTAATAACTCATGCAAGAACGGGCCTTTCTGCCGCTGTGCCTGTTGGAAGGGCCTTTGGAAAGCACTAATTTAAGTGACTGTAAAATATTTTATTTTTTAATATGAAAATTTCTATTTAATTGGGCTGAGTCTAACATATATTGTGAATAAATATACAAAAATAAATCAATAACAATAAATGACAGTAAGAAATTAACGACACGGGATATCTGTTATTAGAGACGGGTGTTATATCTAGAATTAATCAAAGGAAATATAATAGTTTCGTCTGAAATGTATGGAGTACAAGGAAGAGAAGTGTTCAAGGAAACAGTTTACATTTTTTTATATAAATGAAGGACTAGTGTGTATGTTATGGTTGTGCAATAAACGTGCAGGAAGTCGCTAGTCCGAAGTCTACGCTGACTTGTACCCCAAGTATAGTGCAAGTATTTTCCGTTTTGATTTCAATAATTTAAGAATGCATCTGATTTCGGTTATATAAAATTTCTTATTATCTATATCGAAATGCCCCTCCTCGGTGAATCATTCTCGCCATTAATAGTTTTACTACTTTATTCACATGGTACCCCTCAACATATCTGAATTTGTAATATATACATGCGTGACCGAGATACAAAAATGTCTTTATACTAAATAAATTATTTTTTGGTTAAAACTGACTACACAGTATCTACCACTCGTATACATAATACCGCACGTAGACAGGCAATAACACTCGCATACGATTAGCGGGTGTAAATATTGTTAACAACGTTATTTGTAGGCAAACTCCTAAACCAGATTGAAATCTTTGTTTTATTTTTGTACCATCGGAAATTGAGCCCGAAATCCCCGGACGGAAGACAAGCATTTTGCCAATTACGCCACGGGGTATCACATTGATCAAAAAATAATTTCTTTGGTTTGTAAGTAAAATCGATAAAATTTATCACACTTAATCTGACGTGTTCAGTTTTTCCCGATATTTTTTTCGTATCAATCGTTTGAGCTCTTTTTATCTTTTTTAAGACAATATTTTTGATATTTTCTACACAGTTTTGAAATCTGTGAAGCATATCGCGCCATTTCTTCGCCGTTAACTAATTTGTGTGTACACAAGGAGTTATCGAAAATCTCGGAAATGGGTTCGGCGTCAAATGGTGCGTGCATTTTCCGAAACGCGCACACACTGTATTTTGTCAGGAAACTGAAAAGATTCTTTCAAGCAGGTTACACGAGGACAAAAATTCAATTCTATGCGGGGAGAGCTATGGAAACCTACGCTATAAAACAAAAACAAGCTTTTATATACAATACGTATTGTATATGTCAGAAAATCTTTTTTATAAAATATGTTGTATCTATACGATGAATTTTTCTCACATTTTTTTGTGAAACAGTGTGGAAAGTTTCGGTTTAAATTTTGTGAAACTCTATACTACAAAATTCAATAATAAATCAAGTAAAATGACGAAGAGCACTTTGAGACGGTTTGGGTATGTAGGACGAATGAATGAATAATGACTAATAAAACAAATATACATTGCAAATGTGAGTGAAAGGCGTGTTTTAGGGCAATCAATAAAGGTATGGTCGGATCAAGTAAATGGTATTTTGAGAGAAAATGCAACAAGCCAGAAAATCGTAGAAGGTATATGGATTCAGAGGACAAAAAAAAGTGTCTCGATGGGAAAGTCTAGCGTTCTGTCCTCACTGCATACCCCAAAAGAGAAAGGGTGTGATGGTATGTATGTGTGTTATAATAAATAAATTAGTTATTTCACTAGATATTTAATTCCTGCGACATGTGTTTCGTCCTCCTATTCCAAGGCTCTCTTCAGGCGCAATGATCCATGTTTGTTACGAGAGCAATATGCATGTCCAATTGGTGTTAAATTTCATCGGGAGTGTATATGGTCTATGAACCCAAAAGAAAAAAATTTAACATATTTCAATTCACAGTTTCTTAAAGTAGACACAAACGGAAGATATTCAAAGAACAAAATAAAATACTCGAGGGATGTGGCGTAGTATTCCTGGCGTCGTACTCAAGCGCTGATTTATGGGAAAAATATGTGGAAGAGGCGAAACCAAAAGGAAAAAAATCTAGAGAAGAGATGAAACAGAGAACAGAGCATGACGAATGCGTGGAGAATCAATGGGCAGGCTGATGAGTAATGAGGGGGAGCGAAGTAGACAAAAACAGATGTGTCGAATGATATATTAGGAGATCCCATTCAAGTAAATGGTTTTGCTTCTGGTGACGAGGTGGTTTTTGATGATAAATTAAGGTGAATCTTCACACCCTTTGAGGATAGAATAAAACCGTATTGTTGTGTGCTGTTACATTGCTGAATTCACTGAAATTTCATCGATGAAGCCAAGATTTTGTTCCTAATAACGGCCACCGCCGATACCATCTTGAATTTTACACACCCAAATTATACTTCGTTTTATCTTTATTTAAAATTTATTACTATATTTACGACGTATTTCGATCATTAACAAATTTAAAAAAAAACTAGATTTAAATAAAAGATATAAAGTATGAAAAAAAAACATCCGGCACAGGTAGCAAGAATCACATAAATTTCGCCTATGTGTGAAAGGAAAAGATATTTCCCGTTTTATGGTACTTTGCATGGTACTCGACCATAGCTATCGAACTAATTGCACAATTCTATTGAAAATATGTCATCATATTTCGGAAATAAATAAATATATACAATTTTTAATGGAAGGTAGTTTAGAAGTATCCTTGGTCCTGATTGAAGAAAGTGCATTGAAATTTTCCGAAAGTTTCGACCTGACATCCTCTGCAATAGATAGCATTTCTATCAAAATCAACCAACATGATTCAAATAATTTGTAGACAAAAAAAGTACATACCAACTACTGCACACAAAAGGCAAGGGCTCAGAAGGCCCAGACCCGCATGCCACGCAAGAAAAAAATATATTATGTTGTTTTTTTATATTTATAAGTATATTTAATTCAACATATATTCCTTCCTTGTTTTTTAACATATTGAAAATAGTTTGTACACAAATAAAAAAACATCTTCACAATACTACGAATTTAATTGATAGTTTATTCTATAATACTTATTTTCATATAAAGCTTAAATCATGAGGTTTGACATTCATTGAATATAAAGATTTTTTTTTTTTTTTTGATTTACTAAAATTGGCTACAACGCTATTTAAATAAAAGCGACATTGATGGGTGCTGTTTGAATAAAATATTAATATATACTATTATTGAGGAAGTATTTAATAGTATTTATATCCTACCCCTAGCTGTAAGAGGTAGGTACTCGTAAATAAGACTCCACGATGAGCTGCCCTTAGGGTTTATTCTAGATCTAAGGGTCATTGGGTTAATCCCTCAACGCCCTTAAAATAAATTAGTATAATAGCTCTAGATCGCCTAAGGAAGTTGTTTGTCCATGGCTTCGAAAGACGTGAAGTGCAAATATTTGGACCGATCGTAGTCAAAACCTGTTTTATTTACTAAGATATCAATTAAGTTTATGCATTACAAAGGTGTGAACTTTATTTCTTTCCATAGACCTCTAGAAAGTTTTTCAACGTTATATAAGAAGACAATACTGTCATAATTCGGATATGTTAGTAAAATAGATTAATACAGTCTGAAGAAGGAGTGACTAAAGGGGGGAGAACAGGAGGAATGTGGCCCCCAAGGTGGATAGACCAAATAAAAGAGATGACTGGTTCTTAATTGATTACTGCACTCATCATGGCTGAGGATTGGAAGGAGTGGAAGCGAATCATCCTTTCAGATCATCACAGAACCACGACGCTCAGCCATGTACAACACGACTTAGAAGAAAGATGCATTACAAATATAGAATTTTAACTTTTATAATTTTTATTATTATCCTCACTAGGATAACAAGTCTCGTGATAGTATTCTGACTAGCAGCAGGTTTCGTAAATCTTAGCTCAAGGAAAGGTCACCATGTACCGCCTTCCTTGGCTGAGCAATGAGCAGTGTTATCGAGGATATTCATAAGGTCTAGTGATAAAAGACAAGCTATGACGTTGGAATTAAATATTTATTTATTTATTTAACACTTTTATTGCAAATACAATCTGGCGGGCTTATTACCAGGCGGCAATCTCTTCCAACCAACCAGACAACAGTAAATGAAGCAAGTTACGTGGTCACATAAATCATTCAAATGATTATCCATCCCCACGAAATCCATAAACATATACGTGAGCACATGCCCACGAACCTCACAAAGACGGACAGTCACCCGAACATTATTTTTCATATAAAGTGAAATATCATCATTCAAAAGGAAAGGAAGGGATGGTGGAGAGGAAAGGAAAAGAAAAATCAGGAATGAAACACGTTATTTTACTGACTAGAAATTAAGAGGTTTTTTAGTCGCTTCTTAAAGCATGCCAAGGACGGAGCGAGTCTTATATTGGTTTGTAACTGATTCCAGAGTCTCACTGCATGGACAGTTAAGGACGACGTAAAGAAAGAGGAGCGGTGAACTGGAAAGGCCAATAAACAATATATACACACACCAAGATATTTATTTTGGAATTGAAACTTGTTTACACTGTGTAAAATTCGAGGAGATAAGTATTGAATGCAGTCAAGTGTCATTTGGTATTTTTTTAATGCCTCCATTCTCGAAGAACTGAGAGTCACCGACAGATTGTTGACAATATGCCTAAGGCGAGTCCTCTGTTCTTTGAATACGTTGCTTATAGCCAAGGATACAGTTTGGAGAGACTTGTAGTCACAGAAAGCGTGGAAGAACGAGATATAAGAGGAACAGCCCCAATGGCTAGACTGACCAAGTGAAATACGCAACATGACTACCCTTAACAATTGCTCTTCGAACTGCAGAGTGCAGGGATGGATGGATAGGATTCGTCAAGGGTTATAATAGAAGTCACGATGCCCAGTTATGAGCTACACTGAAGGTTGCGAGTTAGAGTCCTCCTAACACCGATTTTCTTTTTAAAAAAGTCTATGTTGTCTGGTCTTTACTTAAGCCTTTTTAAGATATTTCAGATTAGTTGGAAAAGGTTGCCTCCTGGCAATAAATCCGCCGAGATATGCTCGATACAATGAAAGTGAAATATAATTCAATTTGTTTCAATATAATTTTTATTTTTAAAGAATGTCTATGTCTGTTAGTTTCTTTGCAAAACCAGTCCATAAGTGCCATTTCAATTTTCAATTCAAATGTGATTTTATATAGCGACGTTTCGAGAGCAAATTATCACAAATATTAAACAAACCACGTCTGGCAGTTATAGCAGCGCTCGAGCGAGTCATGTATAACATTTTCTTTTATATAGTAAAACCTTATGGAATTATTGCCATGTGGTAATATCTTCTAACCAACCAGAAGGATGTTAACGAGGCCTTGAAGTAGATGAAAACCAGACTAAAATATATATTTTTTAAAAACTGTATTTCACCGAGAATAGAATCCGCAACATCCGGGTCAGAAGACAGGCGTTTTACCAATTAGCCCACAGAGGTCTGTCATATTTGGCAACAAAATGAAGCCTACCAAGTCTACAAAACTTCATAAACTAAAAACAATAATTGACTTCGGACAGTTTTCGCGCAGCTTACCTTTTAATTCATCCCCATAAGATCGATATAAATTAAATATATATAGTACGTACATTTCCCCAAGATACAGACGCATTTAAGATCATATAAAGATTTATGATTATAGTCATAGTTATATCTAGATTCCTGTGGCCATTTTCACGTGCCTGTTTTGGTCTTCAGTTTTGTAGCCCTATTAAACGTCAGAGAATTGCAGGTAGTTGAAGACATATCTATTTTAGTAGCAATTAAGACATTATCTTGGTTTGTGGGCAGTTAAATAAGGCAATAATTCGGAATTGCTGTCAGTTCAAGGTTTTATTTATCTAACGTCTTTCTTTATTTAAACATCTTGACTAACCAAATAAATAAATAAATATAATTTGCATTAAATTAAAGATTAAAGTTTAAAAAACCATTCAAGTTCTTACATACATACATACGTTATTTCCCTTTCAGTGTAGGCAGAGAGGACAGTGCGCTCGACTTTCTTATTTTGACATACACGCATCCTAAGCCTCTTGTACATTTCACATTCTAATACAACCCTTACGATTCTCTCACTTTCCACGTTTCCTTTTTTAAGAATATCATCAACTTGATCCAACCTTACTTTCCTTCGTATTTTTCTTATATGCCTTCCACTCACATTTACACTATAAATCTATTTTATTTTTTTCATTCATTCGTTCCACATGCCTAAATCATTTCAGAATGCTCTTCATCATCTTATTCAATACATCAGCCTAATTTCACATTCATCCCTAATCACTTAATTTTGTATTCTATCATACCCCAAGTATTCTTCTCAAAGTACGGATTTCTAGAGCATTGATTCGACTCTTTTCAGTCATTTTCCACGTTTCACTCCCATACATCAAAGTTGGTACTAGAATACTGTTGTGAACTATCATCGTATCAAATTTTGATACTTTTCGGTTCATGTTTTAGTGCCCAATTGACTTTTTTATGTCACTACACGCCTTATGCTAGATTTAGAATAATGTATGAACAACAATATTCGGTGCAATCGGCAATCGCAATACATCAGGGCGTGGTAAGTGGATAAAAAAATGCAGATCTCGCTTCTGTGAAATTGCTCCAATTGCATAAATTGCCGATTATACACACGACTTCTTCAAATAAAATACATTTGCTTTATTTGAATTAATCGAATCGCATTGCATAACATCAAGCCGGGCCGGCCGTGTAATCCGCATTATTTTACTTTTAAATCGTGTGAAATTCTCAACGCTTTGCCGCGCACGTCATACGTAACCTCCTTTCTTTTTTTATTCACCAAATTAGACACGAATACGAGGCGCCTAGTCCTCCCAACTCACGTGTGTCTACCCCGTGCAACTGTGAAAAATATCCATCTATTTGAGAAATGAAATATTTAAGAATTTTTTACTCCCCGTTTTTTAAGAATTGTGTCGGGAGTTGTAGTATGTTAGACTCCCGTTGGAATCAAATATTATTTACAATAAAAAAAAAAAAGTAATCTCTGGTTTTCGCTTAAGGTATCTTTAACATCTTTCTGGTTGGTTGGAAGAGATTGTCACGTGGTAATTAGCTCGCCGGTTTAACTGTAACCTAAATAAGCATAATACAATACGAATAAATTAATCCTACGGTAAGCAGAGAGGAGAGACAGATTTACCTATCGCGACAAACATCTTTCGCCTCTTCTACATCCATACACCTTCTCATACAATCCTAACGATTTCTCTGTCTTTCAACGTTTTCTTCTTTAAAATTATTATACACTTAATTGAACTGTACTTTCCTCGGACTTCCTCTACCACGTCTTCAACTCACATTTTTACTGTATATTTGTTATATTGGTATTTCTTCATTAATTCGTTCTACATGTCCAAACCATTTCAAGAGTCCTCTTCTTGATTTTATACATCAGCCTTTATTTCACATTCATCCCTGAACGGCGCATTGTCACACTGTGTATTTGTCTCAGTGCATGCATTTCTACAACATTTATTTTCCTCTTCCACGTTTCACTTCAATACATCGAAATTGGTACTTGAAGACTGTTGCGGACTACCATCTAAGCAGATTTCGATACTCTTCGGTTCGATATTATATGTTTTAGAGCCCCCTTGACTTTGAACCCTATCGCTACATGCCGTTCGATATTTGTCGAAACTCTTCCATCATCTGAGAAAATACTTCCTTAATTGCAGATTTCCATAATTTGTTCTATTTTTTTTATCCACTTTGCACGGATTTCTCCTGTTACACAAAGAGGGTCTGCTTCTAGCGTTAGCTTATTCATTAGGAATAATATCAGCCAGGATTCTTCTCATACTGCTAGACGGTACCGATAATATATCAATAGTGTCATTCAGTTGGTTCAATATCTCTATACCACGCGTGACTGAGTGTTTTGTCATGATATTCGTCCTGTAAGTTGGTATGTAGAACATAGGGCGGCTATATTTATTGGGTACATATAAACTAAGTGCGTCTAGAATCGCGGGACAGTTAAAGCAACCTTGGAAAACCTTAAGTAGGAATATCACAATGGATTCTTGCCTTCTTGTTTCGAGGCTTCTATAGTTACACCCCGTGAGAAGTTCTGCATGGTGAGCATATTTTGGGTAATCGCCCTTTGTTCTGTACCATAGATATCTGAGGATTTTTTTTTGTATTTGTTCTATATTGTTTTTATATTTGGGCTGATGAGGAGCCCAAACCGTAGATGCATATTCTAATTTGGTTCTAATTAGATAATTATATAAGTTTCGGAGGATATCGGTGCTGTTAAATTCTCTTGATATTCTCATTATAAAACCAAGTAGTTTGTAACAGTCCGATATCAAACGTGAGACATGGTTAACGAACGTGAGTCCGACATCAAAGGTTAAGCCCAAACCTTTGAATTCAGAAACTCTGTTTAATGCCGCTCCCTGTATAGTATACTGATGGTGGATTGGTGAAAACGATCGAGTATAAGATACACAGACACATTTATTAATGTTTAACAGAAGATGATTTTGCTCACTCCAGGAAACTAGGGAGTCTAGGCCCTGTTGTAACTGTGCACAGTCGTGAGGTGAATTGATCTTTTTTGAAAATTTTAATCTCTCTTTGATTGATTGATTACCTATGTATCGCATTCACTTTTTCTTCCATATTTTTTATCACCATACGATACCAAGTATTTCAAATACAAAAGTGCAATAATAAATACAGAATACTAAACAACAATAAATATAAAATAGCCACACGTCATACTCATGGATCCTTCCCCTACCTCGCCGTTCCACATGATAAGCAAACCTTGATATAGGGCATCGTCCGTAAATCCTGTTCCCGCTCTAAACAAGAATTTAATTACTGTTTTACTGAACTGATATCTAGAGCGAAATATTTTATTCTAGTGACCTAGTTGATAAGACTTTCAACCCGGGGTCGCAGATTCGATTTCCATTAAAACCCCGACTTTTTAAAAAGATTAAACTGAATATAAAAGAATGTATAACATACTCGTACATACATATCATCACGTCGTTTTCGCATTCAGTCTAGTTTACACGTAAGGTATCTTTAACATCTTTCTGGATGGTTGGAAAAGATTACCACATGGCAACAACCCCGCCAGTTTTACTGTTTACTATAGAAGTGTACAATAAAACAATACGAATTAATCAGATTAATCAAGACATGGGGGAATAAACATACATACATGCCATCATTCCGTTTTCCTGTCGGGGTAGGCATAGGATACAGCGCCAGACTTTCCTATCACGACACACATCCATCACCTCCATCACATCCATACACCTCCTCATACAACAAATTCTCCGAATTTCTACGTTTCCCGCATTCAAAATATGATCTACTTGATCCGACCATACTTTCCTCTCATCATCCGCCATACTTTTAATTCATATTGCACTATATATTTGTTATATTAGTCTTCCTTAATTATTTATTTCTTTAAATTTAACTAAATCATTCGTTCTACATGCCCAAACCATTTCAGAGTGATCTTCTTCATTTTACTCAACACATTAGCCTTCATTGTATGTCAATGCAACATAATACTAGTTTAGAGCATAAAATCTGTGGCGTTATGGCAGAAGTTGATGTGTCCATTTTTGGTCTTTTTGTGTTTATTCTCCTAATTTATAGAAAATATTTCTCAGCATGTTGCGGCAAAACTTGGTGTGTCAGTCATTATCCAAACAAAATATATATCGGTAGGAAAAACTTAAAAAATGCTTATTTGTACTGATTTTAACAGCTTATCAAAGTTAATATTGCTTCTCCTGTAAACTAAGGTAAAACGGACATATCAACTTCTGCCATAACGCCACAGAAATAGTCTCGTAGAAGTAAAAGCGTGTCAGTAAATGCCACTTTGTGGAATATAAATGAAATTTAGACCTCTGATATAATCATATATAAACTAGAAGCAAAAAAATCAAGTAAATGACAGTAAATTTGACATGTATATAACAGGTGTAGTTAGACTTCATTCTATGCAGAAAATAATGGATACACGCAAATGCGTATTACGTAAAAATAAACCAACCGACACACATACGGATTCGCATTATTATCAATGTGCCACTCACTGATTTTACTTTCGATTTCCGCAAAACAGCGTAAGAACGTGAATGTCTTCTTTTTCAGAGGTAACACGAGGTGGCTTCCAAAAAAATACGATATATTCATCGCAGATGTGACGTTTTATTCATCAAAGATTTGACGTTTTCATCATTAAAGATTTGACGTTTTATATGACGTTTTCTTCGTAAAGATTTGACGTTTTCTTCATAAAAAGTTTGAAGTTTCATCCACCCTATACGATCAGAGCATGCCATTGCTTAACTGTCTGACTAGTCACTGAGCGCCAGACTTCCTTACATAGCTCCTTTAACTTTTCCAACTTCTAATATTATCATCGTCTTCCTAGATTTTGTTCAGTTAGTCCAACAACACTTTTATGTCTATTTCTACCCTTACTTCAGTTTCCTTTTCATATTTTGATTTTGTTTGTCATTTACTCGTGAGTTTTAGATTAATTTTATTCATTCTTCTTTTGACATCAATCCTCAATAATAACTTTTTGCTATATTCTGTCATACAATGTAACGTCACATTTTATTAGTGTACGCATTTCTATATAATTGATTCGAATTCATTAATTATTTTTCTACGTCAAAGTTTAATTTTATACCAACGTTTATTAAATATTGTAAACTATCCCTTTAGTGGATTTCGAAACGGTTCAGTCTGACTATATTTGATTAACAGCCGCACTGACTTGGTTTTCTATCGCGCGCGCCGTTTTATATACGAGTATCTGATGGTTCTTCCATCATCTGATAATATATCATTCAAGAAACAAATTCACCCAAACATGACTTTGACTTCTGAAAAGAGTCAAGTAATGAAGTTATTCTTGCGGGGATGAATTTAATAAAATATGAGTTAGCCACTTTTTTCTATTGTATTAAATAACAATACTAACATGTCAATATTGATTTCTATTTGTTATTACGGATTTTTTTAGTATCAAAAAGTTCATTTGACCTTTTAAATACATAAATAACATTCGACTCTAACAGCTTTCTTTTATCCGATCATTCCTTACGGTAACATCAGATTTGATTCGCAACACAGACACATCATGTTTAACGCACCTACAGGTTTTATATCCATATATCACTTGGCACTATTATTTTAAGAAAATGTTGTAGATTTATTGATAGTTTCTTATTAGTAAAAGTAGTTAAGTTCTTACTGACAAAAACAGTTCTATCATTATCGATGAAACCAACTAAGTTCTTATTGGCAAAAATGGTTCAGTTCTTACTGGCGAAAATAGTTATAATATTATTTATGAAAACAGTTAAATTGTTATTGGCAAAAATAGTTAAGTTCTAACTGGCAAAAACAGTTATATTATTATTAGTGAAAACAGTTAAGTTCTTATTGACAAAAATATTGGATTGCCTAGAAAGTAATATTGTAATTTTAGGTCAATTTCAAACACGAAATTGCCCTAAATGTTCGGTTTTCGATATGTTCAGTATCACATAATTCTCTCACGTTATAGAACGTTTCTTATGCTCGATAAAAGTCTAGATTTAATCGTAATCAGATGTAATGAACCTTCCTGAGCGGATACAATCTTCGAATGTCGTATCACTATTACGGATTTTTCAAACCAAATTTGAAACACAAAATCGCTTACTGCATAGTCGCATTACACTGCACGTATCTCTAGTTTTGTGTCGCATTTTTTTTCGTTTGCGGTAGTAAAAACACACCAAGTACCGAAAAACCCATATTATTTTGTCATATTTTCAAAATGACGCCAAAAATAGCTCAAGCACTTTGGTTAAACAGTGCCCAAAAATGCGCTAAACTAGTTCATTTCATAATTATATACTCGTACATTCAGCACATTTTGAATTAAGTTACTGACGTTTTTATCTCCTAACGATGTCTCACTTTTAATCTCCTATCGAGTTCTTATTGGCGATAAAATAGCTAAGTATTATAATAACTGATATTATTCAATGAAAGCACCTTGTGAATACATAAGACGGTTCCCAATGAAATCAACTTATTGCATCTATGAGTGAAACAATTTAAATGCTAACTAGACACGTATGATTTAATAGCAAGTAACGGTGTGTAATATTTTTTGCAATAAACACATACATAATAATATCAGATTACAGATTGGTAACGCCAATAAAGATAAAAAGCTAAAATTCCACTACGTATCAATATCTCACTTTGCCGAGCTCCGCTGACCGCAATTGTATTGTATATTTTAGTTTCGTATTACTGTTGTATTGACACGAATATTAAATTATCTTTTGTTATAAATAAGTTAAATATCTAACTGCGATATTGAATAGTCAAAGTAAAAAGTTAATGGTAATGAAACTCGATTATAGAGGGGAAAACCCTTTCTAATCAGAGGTCATATTTCAAGGTGATGTTTTTTTGTACCTATATACAGTCACCGAAAATAGAATTATTTGTAATAGCAAATCATTTTACTGTTTTATTTTTTTGCTTTACGAGTATACAGAACAACCTGGCGAATTTATTGCTATGTGGCAATTTCTTATAGCCAACGAGATAGTTGTTCAAGTGGCTTGAAGTAAAAACCAGACTGATAACCATTTTGAAAAGAAAAAAAAAACTCCAGATCGAAAAACAAGTGTTTTCTTACCAACTAGACCACGGAGGTGATCATAATATATTAACTTCTTATATACTAAATGATCGGTATTGCTGTACAGGATTCATACTGCATGCTAGTTTGTCCGAACACGGGACTAAATGCTGTGGGCAAGACCTGATTGATGCGAATGATCTATTGTTTCCTACTGAAAATAAACGGCATAATTGATAATTAATGTTACGGATACGAAAATGACACATAAAAAACTTCTTATGACAATTAACGAAAAATATTTCAAATTTATCAATTATGCTCATTAAAGTTTTTTTTCTTATTATTGTATAAGTTATAATGTTTATTTATTATCCGACTAAATAGAGGTTGTTTTCTACAAGTCGTGTTTCTAAGAGGTCGTGAGAATTGATGAGATTTACAAAGGAAAGATATGTTTTTAAGGAAAATTACCCTAGAAAAGACAGTGCAGCACAATATGGTTTTACGTCGCTGATCGAAAAAAAAAACGGGTGCTTTTAACTGATTAAAGGCTAATAACTTTGATCCATAATATTTATGTACTTGACCAAAATTTTAGGCACTAAACAAATTGTGTTTATACAAACCATCACGCCATTTCCATGTTGGAGTAAAATACATGACAACAACCCAACCTATCACGACAAACTTCATCTCGTCTATATTCATATTATACATAATATCCTACAATTTCTTCGATTGCTCTTATTCCTCGCTGTTTCTTCTTTCAAAACTTAATTTATTCGTTCCAACAATTCGCTCCTCGGCCTTCGTCTACCACGACTTCCACTTACATCTGCATTGTAGATTTGTTTCGTCATTCGTTTATGACCAAACTATCTATTTGAAACGGAACTTCTAATTCGTTATAGATGTATCCGGTTTTATTTTTCATTAGTAAAATTGGAAGAAAATATTAAGATTTATGAAAATAAATAAAAAAAAACAATAATATATTAAAAAACGGCGCTTCAGAAATCGAATTTGTATGGCGTTAATTAAACCTCAGAAATTCAATCATATTGAAAGATTTTTGTCGTTCAAGGAATTCAAAGAACATTTACAGCTGGCATATAAACTATAATATAATATATATTTCCAACAAAATTTACACAGAACACATATCAAATACACGTGCCTGTCATTAAAATCTCGCGCGATCCTATCACGAGATGGAATCCCGTGAAATCCCCAATTCAGTTCAGTCTTCTTACAGCGAGTATCCTCATTCAGCGATAATTAGCAGTCAGGAACATCTGAACATAGACAGGTGTGAAGGGGATGGAATGGCAAAGTAATAGGCGCATAGAACCATTTCGGATTCTTCGATCCCTATACCATCTGTTGCTGAAAGATCTGTGCTTCTCAATATAGATTAAATTATATTCTATTGAACAGCTTGGATTATAATTTCTAGCCCCAATTAATATAAGCCTTTACTATGATTATCAAAAAGGATATTGTTAGATGTTCGTAAAAGCTGTGTAATTCGAAGAAATACTCTTTTTTCACTCAATCGGTTAAAAAGGGTGAAAAAGACACGTTTAAGTGTTTTGAACATGTGAAACGAATTGGTGAATAAAAACTGCATAAGTAGGAATCGAACGGCAATCGATTTCGCAATCACCGGGCAGCAAGAGTGCTGTTTTACCAAATAAGCCACGGAGATTGTCTATATGCTGAGAAAGTAATGACCGAATCATCAGAATAGTACGAGGGCTAAAAAACCAAGTGACACACGACTATTGGGTCAACCCAGAGCGCCTATATAGACGTACTAGAAGACATGAAAAAAAAGAAGTGGAAAGGGCAAGATGTGAGATAAAGGCCCAAGACATTCTGAGGATATATTTATTTAACACATCATTGCATGATAATTTGGAGGGTTAATTGCTAGGTAGCAAACTCTTCAAACCAATTATACAAAATTAAATAAAGGAAGTTTCATGGTTGCAAAATTAAGTAACACATAAGCATGCAAATATAAAAGTAAAAATAATTTCAAAAATACAAAAAATTTATAAAATACAGTTATAAATACGACACGGGACCGTCCCACGACACGCAGCTCGCACTTGACTACACTGAGCGCTTCTCTTGACATTCATGTGGAAATAGAAGTACAGTACAAATTTAACATTACATACCTTTTGTAATCCGCTTTTTTTTATAACTCAACAGACTATGGAAAAATATATAGATAATCGCCGGAGATTGATTTCCCAAAACATTCATTCTATAGGGTGGCGCAACAAGAACTTCAATTTTAATCAATGAAAACAAACCAGTTTTTTTTTATATTATTGTTTATTGATATCAAAATAATTAATGCACATGCGAATTATGTCTGGAAAATGATATCGGCCAAATGGCCGCCTCGGCTCCTGTTACAGATGACGACTCTTTGAGCAAAATTTTCAATAACGGATTCACATAAATGGATACATATATCTGCAATGACACGAGTGATGTAGGATTTAAGGTCGTCGATTTAACATAACCTCAGAGAAAAAAATCTAAAGGGGTTAAATTACACAATCGTGGCGGCCAATTCACATTTCCACGACGAGAAATTACACGGTCGGAGAACTTTTCCTGCAATAAAGCCATTGTTTCATCAGCAGTATGACAAGTAGCCCCATCCTACTAAAACCACATATTTTTTAAGTCCAAATCGTTAAATTAATGGCAAAAAAAGTTTGAATCGTCACGATATCGATTTCCATTGACCGAAGGTATTATTTCATAAAATGGCGCGACAAGAACTACAATTTTAAATTTGCCGTCATTTTTCAGCTGTCAAATGTATAATATTTATAATGAACACACGTCATCTACAAAACCTATAAATTAATCATGCAGCGATACACGATTGTAGAACTTAATTTAAATTTAAAACTGCAGTGCTTGTTGCGCAGCCCTATAACATTTAATGTAGAGGAATTTAATTAGATGTATCATATGTACTGAAGAAACTCTAATATTTTTAAAAACTAAGCAATTCAGGAACATTTAAATTAGACTTGATGATCTCAGTATAAATGTATATTCTGTAAAACATACGAGTACTTGTATGTACTTTAACGTTACATATCCGAATATTTTGCTAAAATCACCATCGTTATTTTTCTTGGCCAGCCAATGTTTTCCGTTCTCGGTTAATTAAGTAAATATTCTTACAGTATTTTTCGTGCTGTCATTACGTATGATGTAATTTCCGCGTAACTATATCAATGTATCTACTTGTTAATAAATAATGACTTACGTTCAACCAACCAGCTGTCTTTGTGGCTTAATATTAATAAACTTGGATCATTTTGAACAACAGATATATTTATTCTATTTAACTCCTAATGACCTAAAGACGGTAAGCAGGTAGTAAAGATTTCAACTTTGATAGGCAATGTTTCGTGAACAAAAATAATTGTTAGCCATCCTGTGGATGGAAGATGTTTGTACGAGTACAAGTATTATAGTACCCTTGAATGTTCCCCTACAAATTACATGTGGAGATTTATCAAACAAGTTGTTGTACCCAAAGTTCTCCTTGCTGGGCCTTGTCAGGATCAGGATCTCCTCGCCATACCAACGTCAATTCAGTTGGAAAGCGAAACTGTGTCATGGGTTTTTTTTAAGTGAATGATCCGTTGCACACCAGCAAACTCACCAACCACACCGTTGTATTGGATTCGAAATCACACCGAAGTGAGGCGATCGAAGCACACAGGTATGTTTTTTTTTTAATTTAAAGAATATATATGAACGAAGTCATAGATATCCTTATACCCCCGAATACTAAGATGAAAAAATGCCTGTGTCAACGGTGACCTTCCGCACTGACGTCCAGTGAATTACCGCGCAGCTATGCACTTCAAAGTAAAGTGATCTTATCTTCCTAAATTTTTTATAGCGGTATGGTTTTTTATTTATTTTACATTTAAAACGGGTTTAACCCAATTACATTAAAATATTATAAGTCTAATATAACATAATGACAACAGGAACAATGTTACACTATATGTTCCTGTGAAGTGACTCAGTTATATTCATCTATACAAAGTTTATTAAGGTGTACAATAGTACACATTTATCCACCGAGATATGTAAGAATCGGATATCGTAAAATTCATTCAATAAGGTCATTCAGTGTGCAAGCGGTAATGCTCTCAAAAGCCTAGATTGTTAATACGGCACTGAAAGAAATCTTAATTCACGATGACGTAAACATATCCGGTATGGCGTAAACATTAAACAAAAGTTTGTCAATGAACAAAGGGTTTTCTACTTTTCATATTAACAATTTGTATATACACAAACAAGTGCGTAGATCTTTTCCAACGTTTAAGGAGTAATATCCATGTAAACCCATTAAAATTTGGGATAAAGCCATGATGCGACAGGCTATCTAACATATATCTCGTGATTGAGTATGATTGTTGGCAATCTATGGGTAAAAGACGCCTATGAAAGTATCGCGGTACTCTCCAATATTCCCCCAATAATTATGTAAGAATGAATACTCATCCAACAATTTGTTACAACCAAAGTGAGAATGGATGTGGCTGTGCAATCTTCCTAGAATTTCGAAAAGTGGTATGATGCGATAGATTATATCTCGTGATGTCATCCTGTAAATATAAGACGCCTGGGCGTATATTGGTGTATTGTACGCAAGCTTTTGCACTTGAGCAAGCTAACAGGCAAAACTAGTCACAAAGGAAAGGAAATTAAAGGTCCAAGACAATCGGTACGTTTAATCTACTTCAGCCTTTGGTAGATCATTAAATAACTACTTTTTGTGTTGCTTAAATAAAAAGCTTTTAAACTAAGGAAAACCCAAAATCCAGATGTGAAATGGACTAAGAGTATAACGTGTCCGGAAGTAAATCCAATAGGAACCGAACCTGGGGCGCTTGAACGCTAACAGTTGGACCAGAGCCGCCGACATTTGCAATGAACGGGATACGAATTTACCGTCTTTTATGTTGCGTGATAATGCTTAATACATGAAACTTGGTTTTATAGTTATTGCATATTTTTTTAAACGCTGTAACATATCTTTCAACTAACCTGAAAGTTGTTAAATGCTTTACAATGAACGGGATATGAATTTAGTGTATTTTATGTTGCGTGATAATGCTTAATACACGTACATAGATTTAGGTTTTGCCGTCATGCTAGAAGTGTTAAAATAATATGTTATATCTTCCAAACAACCTTATAGTTGTTAATGGCTAAAGGAAAATATCAGTCTGGAATCAATATTAAAAAAATGAATTCTAACGGGAATCGAATCTTCAATTTCCGGGATGGAAGTGACATTTTTGTCACATTGGCCACGGAAGTCGCCTAGATGGCATCACGGCTCTCTATTTTTATTTTTTATTTATTATTACACCTGACAAGAAATATACACAATTTGCGAAAAAACAACAGGTAATTTGATTTGTACATACAATTTTAATGTATCTGGGTTTGTTGCCTTTCATTTGTCGTATCCCCAGTAAACTAGGCTTTTGCCTGTATCTCACTGAAGATATTTAGCATGAAAAAATAAATCGATACTTCTTTCCGATTTTTGATTACACAAAAATAAAACCCCGTTGCACGACAAACAGTGACACTCAACTATAACTGGAAACATCTTGCGAAATTCAAATCCTCACACATCATCACTCCAGAAAGATCAAAAATATTCATCCCACAATATACCGCACACAATCATAAGAATAAAAATTAAAATTAAAACAAAAAATACACAGAAACATAAATACAAAAACAACCAAAATTAAAACAACAAGAAGAAACCCACACTCACGAGCTCACACAAATCCTTTCCACTCGTCATTCATCCTGAAAGCCCAAGTACTCAAAATTCTGTCGCAATAACAACCACGCTCCGATCGACTGTCTAAATGGTTTTCCTACCTTTACCTTTATTGAAGCCAGCACGCCATTGTATGTAATGGGAGCCAGATAAGCATATTGCTTTTGGGCAAAAGAGGTTTTAACTCTAGGGATGGTGAACATTCCATTAGTTCATCATCATTCTATAAGAATGGTGTTTCACGAATTCATGAATTTATTTACAATTAAATAGACGAACTATGTAGATTAAAAAAAGAGAACCATTTTTTTCAATATTAATGCTACTTATACATTTTTGATGAAATGACGTTTTTGAAAAAAGTCTTAAAAGATTTTAAATATATTTTGTATAGATTTCTTTTTAAAAATCTACAATTGATAGATGAGTAATACATACATATCATATATGTATATCATCAAGCCAATTCCCTGTCGGGGTAGACATAAAGGACATAATTTCCTATCACAACACACATACTTCTCTTCTTTCCACTCACATTTACACTATATATTTGTTTCGTTAGTATTTATTCCTTCATTCGTTATACATGCCCAAACCATTCCAGAAAGCTCTTCTTTAACTTACTCAACACAAAAGCCTTAAGTTCAAATTCATTCTTAATTACTTCATTATATATTATATCATACATTGTCATCCCACGTATTATTCTCAGTGCGCGCATTTTTACAGCTTTTATTCATCTCCTTTCAGTCGTTTACCACGTTCACGTTTCCCTCCCGTACATCCGAGTTGGTACTAAAATCCTGTTAGATTCGAGTTTGAGTTAAAAAGAAATGCAAGATAATAATTCAAATTGAACTAAAAACGAAGATAAGAAATGAACAAAAATAAATCAATACGGAAGCACTCATCGACGGAAGAGAAGAAAAAAGTGTGAGGATAGAAAAAAATACAAGTAATGAAAGAAAAAAGGTTATTTGGCACACATCAAGCCCAGACGGTCGCAAGTGGTATGAAGCGTGAGTTACTTCACAATATCACTTTCTTGGAACCGGTCCGTCCGCTTGGAAACAACCTCATGATGCCAGTATAGCCGTGTACAATAATTGAGAGTGATTCAATACCACTTTCCATCTCGATGGACCACTCTTAGAAACAGTAAAAAGGCTAGCAATACGAAGACGGGGTGTAACAAAAATCGAAACAGCTGTTCGTATAGCTTCGGAGATTTATGGTACAGCCGGATCTTGTTCTGTACAGAGCCAACATGCTGCTACTGCATTATGCAAACACGGATATATTCGTTTATATTGCAATATGCAACCGGTGTGTCTTTCTGTACGTACAATGTATGTACAATCTTATAGCGGAATCAGAAAAATCGCTACCCAACTTTCAAAGAGAATTCATAAATATATTCGAGACAATAGCACAAAGCGTTATGTAAAGTTGCGTTAATCCATAACTTTAATTAAATGTCAATATTTTTCAAACGCTGAAGCGTTGAATAATATCAAGAAGAGCACTCTGAGATGGTTTGGGCACGTGTTACGATTGAACCAAGAAAGACTAACATAACAAATATGGTATACCAATGTAGTATGGATGGATGAACGTTTAGAGGAATTCTATCGATGTTTTCATATCTGACCAATAAATGTCTGGAAATAATTTAGTCTGATTCATAGCGTATCTAGTATTACAGTGTATTTTAGTCTGATTCATAGCGTATCTAGTATTACAGTGTATTTTAGTCTGATTCATAGCGTATCTAGTATTACAGTGTATTTTAGTCTGATTCATAGCGTATCTAGTATTACAGTGTATTTTAGTCTGATTCATAGCGTATCTAGTATTACAGTGTATTTTAGTCTGATTCATAGCGTATCTAGTATTACAGTGTATTTTAGTCTGATTCATAGCGTATCTAGTATTACAGTGTATTTTAGTCTGATTCATAGCGTATCTAGTATTACAGTGTATTTTAGTCTGATTCATAGCTTATCTAGTATTACAGTGTATTTTAGTCTGATTCATAGCGTATCTAGTATTACAGTGTATTTTATTCCGATTCATAGCGTATCTAGTATTACAGTGTATTTTAGTGTGATTCATAGCGTATCTAGTATTACAGTGTATTTTAGTCTGATTCATAGCGTATCTAGTATTACAGTGTATTTTAGTCTGATTCATAGCGTATCTAGTATTACAGTGTATTTTAGTCCAAACTTTGATGTATGTATGTGAAATGTGGACGTGTAAAAACACTGAAAGGAGCCGAATAAATGCTATAGTGCAATGAGAATAATACATGGAGTAACAATGTACGACAGAATACGGAATGAAGTGATCAGGTCGAATGTTAACTTAAAGAAGATGACGAAGAGCGCTCGAAGATGGTTTGGGTCAAAGATTACCAAAAACTATAGCGTACAGATGTAAATGGAAGAGGTGGTAGAGGAAGAACAAAGAAAATATGGATAGATCAAATTTATATATTGAAAGAAAGAAATGTTAAAATTCAAAGAACTCGTAGGCGATGTATGAAGCGTGTGGATGTAAAAAAGACAAAAGATGTGTTCCGATAGGAAAACTGGTGATCTCTCCTTTCTGCGTACCCCGACAGGGACGACCTCCGTGGCCTAGTTGGTATGTTTTCTAGCTGCGGGTAAATCTTAAATAAATTTATATTGCATATATTGTAAATCAACTTCCGATCTCGCTGTAACCAAGTTTTAAAAAAAAATCAGTCTGGTTTTCACTTAAGACCACTTTTAATATATTTTTTATTGGTTGGAAGAGATTTCCATAGTGCAATACATAACGAAAGTTTAATACAATACAATATAGGGAGACGGCGTGATGGTACATATGTACGAGTAATTTTGAAGTTTTATGAACTTCTACCAACGTAGCGAGAGTAAATACTTTTTTAAAGTTTGGCTGAAGTTACTGTCTTGCTTATCAGACGCCTTTCAACTTGGATGAATCAGAGGAATTGGAGTTATTATGGCTCTTGCCAGTCTCTTGGAATCATTTGGTGAAGATGCAATAAAAAAATAATGTATTTTATCGTAAAAAGAAGAGAACGGAAAGATTCGTGCACTTTTTTCTAAATGATGCCATTAAACTCATCATAAAAATCATGAATATGTAAAACATAAATGTATCTCCATACTTTACGACAATTTGTTTAAATTATGTTTTATTAATGTTTAATGGATATATATATATCCCCTTTATTGCGTGTTCCCCAGTCAGTGAGCAATTAGAAATTGATTGCATTAACTGAAAATACAAAATATATTCTAGCAGCGCAATCACAGTAAACTGTCGCTATAAAAATTTGGAATAATGCCACGTTTACAAATAAGATATTTGAGGTGTATGGCCGCGTGGTAATGCACTGGACTTCCGTGCGGAACTTTGCCGGTTCGAATACCGCTCCGTGCGCTACTGCCCTTCAATGACACAAGATTTTTTCCGTCTAGTATTCGGGGTTATGCAATAAACATCGATTTTCTCAATACTTTTCAATGGTGTTGAAACTTGGACCTTAGTAGAATCAGAAAGACGACGGATCGATGCCTTTGAAATGTGGTGTTGCCGCAGAATGCTCCGGATACCATAGGCCAGTGCTCCGCAACCTTTTCTCACCTACGACACACCAAAATTCTTACTAGAATTCCGCGGCACACCAAAAGCTAAAATATATAGGTATTAAATTGATACACAAATTTTACAATAAATTTCAGGGTCATTTTTCTTTGTCTATGACTAATTTGGTGCGGCCATGGTGTGTACAAAGCACACTACGCAGTTTTCAACAGTTGGCACCAGGCGCTGGAGGACCATTGAAAAATTATTTAGTTATAATAATTATTCTATACTACATTTTGAAAAATAGATAATATTATATTATGAAAAATTATTTGTCATTGTGTATTAAATACATAATGAAAAATTGTAAAATGTCAAATACATTGAATTTGACCGCGGCACACCTGTATCCGGCTCACGGCACACCAGTGTGCCACGGCACACCGGTTGCGGAGCACTGCCATAGGCAACCATGAGATAAAATGTGTCCATCTTAGCCGAGCTCAAAATAAAGTATGTGCATGCGACGTATCCTGCAGTATTTAGGCCACACCATGAGAAGATCACAGATCCAGATGGAAGGAGACCATTACAAGGGACATCGACGGCTGCCGCCATCCTCAGACATGTGGGACAGGACGACAGAGAGAGAGAGAGAGAGAGAGAGAGAGATTCGGGGGTATAATGATACCTATGACTTGGATCATATCTATTATTTCGAGAAAAAAAAACATACCTTTGTGATTCGATCGTCTCACAACAGGTATGTCATCGGATGCAGTACAACGGTATCACTGGTAAGTTTGCTGATGTACAACAGCGGTATCACTGGTAAGTTTGCTGATGTACAACAGCGGTATCACTGGTAAGTTTGCTGATGTACAACAGCGGTATCACTGGTAAGTTTGCTGATGTTCAACGGCACACTCACTTAAATATGAGAAAATAGAAGAAAAAGAAGAAACATTCCACGGTACAGCTTCACTTTCCAAGTGAATAGACGTTGGAATGGCGAGGGGATGACTACGAGGCCCAGCGCCGACGACGATGACAAATAAGAATACTTATTTTATACATAATTATTTTAACTTGAAACATTTTAAACACACTGCAAACGAAAGTAGACACGTATGCGATAATTTTATTCAAAGGTTTTAAAAATAAATATTTCTGTGTGGTATATAACATATCTACAGTAAATAAAAATATAACTAATTGTTGAGACACGAACAGTTAGAACTTGATTATAATTAAAAATAATTTGATAAAATCTTGCTTCACATATAAACATTCCATCACGCCATCTCCCTGTCGGGGTAGACAGAGAGGAGAGAGGACGATACTTTCCTATCGCGACACACATCTTTCATCTTTTCTATATCCATCCATCCACCTTCTTACACAACTCCTACGACTCCTCTGATTTTTTTTCATTTCTTTCTTACCAAATTGTACACTTCGTCCAACAATACTTTATTTGGCCTTTCTTTACCACGTCTTCCACTCAAATTTGCACGGTATATCTGTTTTATTAGTCTTTCTTCATTCATTCTTTCCACGTGCCCAAACCATATTGGTATTTTTCATTTTGCTCCACACATCAGCCGTAAGTTTACACGCATCCCTACTCACCTCAATGCATCTCATATGCATCCAGTTATTAAACGCTTTTATTCGGTTCGTGGTGACAGCTGAGATGGTACGGGCACATAAGACGGAGATCACCAGACCATACTGTAAATCAGGCAACGTCTGTGGCTCTTCCTCGACAGTCGTCCAAAGGAAGACCAAAGAACTCCTGGATGACTCAATGCTCCAAAATCCTGCAGCGAAACGGCCTAGATGAAAGCGACACCCAGAACCGAAGAATATACAGTCTGAGAACAAGAAGAGCCGACCCTAACAGCCTACCTAGGCAATGAGTTGGGACAGTGCCAGGAAGAAGATTCGGTTCATGGTGTTGACCTTGGGGTTCCATGTCCCCATTCCATGTAAGAGAACATACCATACACAGATAATTCTTTGTCGAAGTTTTAAATTGATATTACTATTGCATATAAATGTCCTCATGTTGTTTAATGATGCCTACGCTTTTTCAATTCTACATTTATTTGCGATGTCAGAATCAAGTCTCTGTTATTAAGCTGCCGAGATATTTAAATTAAGACTAACAACTAAATCGAGATGTTTTTAGTTATTTGTTTATTTAAGGAACAGTAACAGAACATTCACTGAATAAAAATATTAGCGATAACAGTATAAATAGAACATATTTTGTATTCTCATTGTATGCTATTAACTTACTATTGCTCGTTGGCCGGGAATACCCAAATTTGGGCGAATAACCAATTTAAAAACAAATTCATTTATATTCCAATTAGATATGTCCACTAGTAAATAAATTTAATTCTAGGCTAAGGGTAAGAACAGAGAAAAATGGTTAAAATATAATTTACAGCATTTTTTTCCAAAATGTGGGTTAATTCAATATTTTTGAAAGATTTTATTAAGAAATACGGATGCCCATTCGAAGAAGGAGAAAAACAGACTAAATAAATTTAAGAAAATATCTTCAACAATGTGTGTTGGGTTTACTGGAATGAACATTTATGATGAATCGCCCGAGGAAATAAGAAAATATAGGGTCCATGAAAAAACTTTAGCTTAATAAGAAGGATATTTGGATATGATACAAAATAAAATTATATGGGTCTGTCGTTATTTTGAAACACTTTATTTTTAAAGTAAATTAACATATGTAGCACGAGTATTTTTGTCAAGTATAAAAATAAATGTAAAACTAAAAATGAGAAGAAAATTAACAGCATACATACATGTCATTTCTCTTTCAGTCGTGGAAGGCAGGTATTAATTAAATGTTAATAAGAAAAATATTTTTTAATACTGAATTCAAGTGATAGTAAAAACACAGAAATCTACCATAAGCAACCAAATTGATACATAGATCATATCAGAAAAGAATAATGAAGAAATATAAAAACGTGACTGGAAAACGTGATAAGTGAAGGCGAACAACTATCAACGGTCGTGGTTTTTTGAGACTTCATAACATAACATATACATATATACTCGAACATACCCCATATCACTTTAGCTATATCACAGAGGACACATCTACATATTTTTCTATTTTCTTTTACATCATTTCATAAATTGTTTATTTATTGTATATTTTCTGATCTTTGTTTCATAGGCTCATTTAAGAAAAATCAAGTCTCGAGAGTTTCATGAGTAACAAAATAAAAATTACCAAGAAGATAGAAATATGTTAAATGTTCTCATAAAACCAAGATCGATACATCTTGAAACACACTAAGAAATATAAACTTACATTAAGAAATTCAAATAAAATATTTTCTTTATCGATTGGCGGTTCAATCCAGCAAAATATCTTCTAGGGGGATGAAGTCGGTACGTACCTGAAACAAATAATATATAAAATATTATTAATTTAAATATAATTACACTTATTGGGTTACATTTTATACTGGGAAAAAAGAAAATGGTGTTAGGAAATAGTAAACAAATTTTTCAAAAGTTAATTTAAATATCTTAGGATCCATGAAGTTTTTTTAAAATATTGAAGTGAATATATTTTCTTTATTGTTAGGTGGTGAGAAGGGTGGTTCCAAACAAGGATTAAACACCATTTTATATATTTTCCTGATAAAACCAAATTAATATGAGTTATGATAGTGCCTCGATTTTATACTTTTATATAAAAGGTTTTAATTTATTTGCACCGATTTTTTGGGAAAATTTTCAAAATTTATTTTACACAAATTGTGGAATTAAACTTAGTACATAATTAAAAACATATCACAGGAAAAATACAATGATATATGACATTTAATACAATGATATATGACATTTAATACAATGATATATGACATTTAATACAATGATATATGACATTTAATACAATGATAAATGACATTTAATACAATGATATATGACATTTAATAATATGATGTTTGATCCCTACATTATATTCTTTATTTTGTTTTCTTTATCTATTTTACTTAATTTATTTAATATTACATTTCATCCAGATTTAATCCAAAAATAAATGAATAAATATTTAAAAATATACATACATAAACATAAAAATCTAAAGATAATAAATAAGAACAATTATTATTCTTGCTTCCATGTGATGTAGCTAAGTTATGCTTATAAAATTTATTAATGAGTTCAATCCTTAATTTATCCACCGAGATATAGTAGATGTCAATGTCGAAACATTCGTTCGACAAAGTCATTCCGTGTGCGAGTAGTGACGTTCTATACGAGTATATCTCAGTTCGTGAATACGGCACCAAAAAATCTTTTCACCCTGGTGAATCATAAATAATTATTAGGTACATTGAACAAAAACTGATATGATTTCACTTAAGTCTCGACTTTGATTTAAGAGTTGAACAGCTGTTGCTGCGGGGGAAGGGGGAGGGGCAATGATACTTTTGCCAGACTGGTAGGGTCTGAGAAGGCATAAAAGGAAGAATAAAATTGACTTAAATTGTCTAGCTTGCTAGGTTATAAGTATAAATAGTAGAAATAAACGTTTTCGTCACTATAATTAAATTATCACGAATTCAAACGAAATTAATAACGTCACGGGTTCGATTTCCGTTGAAACTCAATCATTTTTTAAATTTGATTCAAGCCTGGTTTTCACTTAAGACCTCTTGAACATTGCACTTAAGACCTCTTGAATTTTTCTGGTTTGTCAAAAGGGATTGCCAAATTGCAGTAAGTCCACAAGGTTTTATTGTACAATATATAGCGAAAAAGTAATATATTTTTTTGCAAATTTACCTGTTTCACTAAACGAAAATCCTCAAATTGATTCATTTTCAGTATAACGCATTTTGAAGATGCTCTTTGAGCGAAAGTGCTTAATGGACGAAATAAATAAATAAATAATAGGTTTATTGATAGCAACATAGTATGTACAGATTATATTTAAATAACACTTCTAAAACACATAAATTGCAGATAATACATTAAATACAGAATATAGTGAATTAATAGAATATAAACGTATAATTATTTTTTTCATATCAAAACTATGAAACTAACGACGAAAAAGAGGCATTTAAAATAATTAAAAACTTTGCATCTCATAATTTGTCGTTTTTTTTATCTCTCATGTTAATAAAATACAATAATATAAAATTAACTTCAAGCTTAGGTTTATATCTTTAGAAAAAAAGTCACGTTATATTGATACAAAAAATATAAAAGTATTTTTTATATTCATCCAAACCATTCAATCTTGATAAGAAACGTGTTAGTGAAACAAGAGAGAAAATTAACCGCGTTACGTAAAAATTACAGTCGTTTGCTTAGATTCAAGCGCCAGCCACACGTAGAAAGAGAAATTGAATTGAAAACACGTAATAATAAAAACTGTATCATAAAAATGTATTGAAAAAAATCAATCGCATTATTCAACAAAAGAAAACGAGAGTGAAGATACACAAAGTAATAAAGACAAATTATGGTTACATAAGTTAAACCTGCTGTATTGGAGGTCTGATCTCCTTGCCATCGAAATTTTGGGTTTGATCTGTATGGACTAAGTGCTTGCTGAAGTGCAATATCTTACACATTATAAAACAATTTACACACACGAGAGAGTCTAACGTATTGTTATGAAGATTAAATTAAATAAAGTTATACACACATATATACCATCATGCCATTTCCCTGTCGGAGTAGGCAGAGTGCTAAACTTACTTATCTCGACACACACATCCTTAATCTCCTTCGTATTCGTGCAACTTCTACGATTTCTCTAACCTATTATTACGTTTCCATCTTTCGAAAAATCATTAACTTGATCTAACCATACTTTCCTTGATCTTCCTCTCACACCCTATCCACGTACATTTGCATTAAACGTTTGTTTTGTTAGTCTTTCTTCTTTCACTCGTCAGGTGATAGGGGCAGAGCAAGGAGTGAGAAACTCTTGGAGGTCTCCACATAGACATGTGAGTGAATGACAGATGCGAATGTAGAGTGAAGCATGCGGAGTTGCTGGGCATGGATGTGGTTGTTGAGATTATGATGCGGTCGGTAAAGTGAATATGAAAAACTTGAGTATTTATAAGGATGTGAATGCAGAATGTCACTGTTTCAGCTGATTATTTTAGTATTTAGAACAAATATTATATTTGTGAACTAGGGATGAGACCACTTCGTCACAGACCTTGCCTATTTAAGAAGATTTTTATATCCACAAAACAGTGTTTTTTGCATTATGTACTATACTTGTACTCCATGTTTTTTTTCCATTAAAACTATTTATGTTGCAAACGTTTTGATAGGACATAAATTTAAAAAATAAAGAAAAATAAATTGGCTAAATAACACTACACGAACAAAGAATACGAGATAAATAATAAAAAAAAATAATCAAAGAATCCCAGAAAAGTAATGAAAACAAAATATTCAAACAAATGAAGGCTTCGACAGAGAGGTTGTTAATTAAACGTGTCATTTGAATTAAATCAATTTAAATAAAAATGGACTAAAACAACATGGCTTACGAAAAATCCAGAGAAAAATTAAAAGAACAACCAAAGAATTACAGAAAAAGAATGAAAACAAAATATTCAAACATATAAAGACTTCAAGAGAGAGAATATTAAGAAAAAATGTAATTTCAATCAAATAAATTTTAATTAAAAAAAAATCATAGTATAAATAGGCCAAATCCCGTACGACGGTTGTCGCCAAAGAAAGAATACGAGAATTGAATTTTGAATACTGATTTTTGAATACTGAATTTTGAACAAATTTTGAAAAATACTCAAGCATATATTTACTGTTTCCTGAAAAACACAGCGTCAACTTTTTTTGGTAGATTTTGTGTGAACGTGTTCAACACGCGTTTAACGCGTGTTGAACACGATAAGCTTTACACGTGCAAGTTCTCTCACGGTCGGCGATAATAATATATTTTAAAAATTTCGATTTTATAACAATCCAAGTCTTAATTTTATAACAATCCAAAAGGTTTAATGGTCTTTGCATGAGAATGAACGAGTAACGCGTGACTGGTTCAACAAATTTATAGCGCGAATTTGAGTTTAAGCGGAAAAAAAGACGAAGGAAAGTATGCTAAAAATTTAATGGACATTTGAAAGAAGGAAATGAGAGAAGTCATATAATTCGATAGAACTGTATAAATATGAAGGAGGCGAAAAATATATGTCGTGATCAAAACTTTTGATCATATGTCTTCTATCTACTACGACTTAATCTTTATAATTTTATTTTATTAAAACTGATGTAACGCTTAAAAAAATAATGTATACTAATAAGTTATATATGTGTATGAACACTACACCCATACACTATACTCCACCTAAAGACGCATGTGTTACTATCACATATCGAAAGATCTACAAAGTTGTTTCTCTAAACGTATGCAGATGCGGAAAAATACCTAATATAATGGCCGCAGCCACCGTCTTCCTAGCCTTATAGTAAACTTGTTTTTATTTATTGACAGTTAGATCGATTCCCGAGTATCATGGTGGAAAGTCTACTCTGTAACGGTGCTATACAATTTCTTTTATCATAAATATTGAGTAATTGTCACGTAGAGCGCTTAAAATGTCGATATGAAGATCTTTTTTCGATCGGAACACACCGGCATGTGTTTTTTTTTTTTTTGAAAGAATGACTTAAGTCATAGGTATCCTTATAATTCAAATACTAGGCGGAAAAAATGCACGTGTGTCATTCGAGATGAGTAGCACAGCGCGCGGTTCGAACTGGCAACCTTCCACACCAAATTCCAGTGAATACCGCGAGGCCATGCACCTCATTATAAACGTAACTTCAAGCAAACTACATTTTATAGCTGACACCCATACTTCATTACTCCATATAAGAATAACATGTCCGTAAAAACTTGATATTCGAAGAAATAATCTAAATAATACGAGAATAAACTTTCAAAAGAAGAGTTAGTATCCATTGTATAATATTAAAAATATAATACAGTAATTTGTTATCATAAAGGGAGCACAAACAATACTCTCCGCTGAGTGGAATAACAGTGTTAGACTAAACAAATTACAACTTCTTTAAACCTCCAGTGTTTGACTAAACAAATTACAATTTATTTAGACCTCCAGTGTTAATGCCTTAACTATACATAATCTATATTATAAATAAAATTTTAAATAGTATAATACTAATTGTATAACTAAATAAATAAATATAAGTTTATTGATAGCTACATAGTTAGTATGTACGAGTACATAATATATTTCAATACATTTCAAAAACACATAAATGTCAGAAAATACATTTAAGAGAGAAGCTATCAAACGATCTGAGCTCATCTCATACGAGTAACATCCCCTCGGTTAAGATTCACCCGACCAATATAGGACGAGTACAGCCGCGAGGACACCAGCATACACCCTTGCACATGTAGATTAAGAAGAAAAAGAAGAGAAAATAAATAAATGACAGTAAAAAATAAAAAGTAAATCCACAAATACCACCTCAGATTAACTCAAATAAATATAGGTTCTTTGACAACAACATAATGTGTGTACATATATAAATTAATTCTGAAATCACACATATATCTCAAAATAAACTGCAGAAAATACATTTAAGAGAGAAGACATTAAAACGTACCGAGCTCATCCCACAACATTCCTCTGGCCGAGATACACCCCACTAATATAGGGTGAGCCCGACCGCAAGGACAGCATAGTACCAATATCATTTCGCTCGAAGAGAACATACATACGATATATGTTATATGATAGGATAGGAGGTAGAAACACGTGAAGTGGGGATCATTTTAATATCTGGAATAACAAAGTAATTTATCGTTAAATATTATTGTATGGGATTTAACAAATTCGGGGCCGAAACCTTTGATAAAATATTACGGATTATTTATTGAAATGTTAAAAACAATAGAATATTCAGTATCGCCCCTTTGAAGAAAAAAAAAACGAATGCCCGTCTTAATCCGAGCCCTGAAGGAGTCACGGTTGCGTGATGTCATCGCGGCTTTTCAATTTGTTTATGGGCTATAATACGATTCTGAAAAGGCTGACGAAGCCGATACTCATACATGGAATACAGCTGGGCTGTGGCGGAGTGGGCGTATTGTATGCAGATGATGAAAAGGTATTTGTGGGCGAAAGTGACTTGGTAAATTGTGGCGAGAGCTTGTAAAATTATTGTACAATACGTTAGAGTCACAGGGGAATGAACGTAACAAATGGTGAAAATAACAAAGCAACAGAAGTTTGTCAAACACAACAGCTTCTAAACAAAACGTATTTGTAAATATGGAAAAATAATATCTCGGAATAATGCTGTTAGAAGAAAATTTTCTAAATACCAACATAATTTGAAACGTGTTTAATGTGTATTATTTATAAATCATATATACATACAATAATATATACACTTAAATTAATCATGAAGACGAAAAAATGCGCATACGTCATATCGTCATATACTACCTTGATCAAAAAGTTTTAGGACCGGCCACCATGTGGCGCTGTCAGTCACCCGATTGGAATTATTTTTTTTGTTAGGTTACCACATCTATCATTAACACTTTCCTGTAAATTTCAGCGTCATAGCTTGACTTTTGTAAAAGTTGCGCTGTACTGAGTACATCTACCTTTGTGCGTGTTTTCGATTTTTACAAGTTTGAAAATGGCATCAACTGTGCATCAACGGTTTTTTTGCTGTCATTTTGAAGATGAAACAAAATAATCCATTTTTTGGTGCCTTTTGACTATTGTAAAGGGAAAAAACGACAAAGACTAAATAATAATTTACCATATATGCACAGTGTATGGCAAATATACAGTGAGCGAATGTGTCAAATTTGGTCTAGAAGAATCCTTAATGGTAATACAACCTTAGAAGATTGTGTCTGCTCTAGAAAGCCGATTACCACTGATGACAAACGCATCAAGTCTTTGATCGAGAAAAACCAGCTTTCAACACGAGAGATTGTAGAGATACTGGAAATATAAAAAAACCACCGTCTAGGAGCATTCGGTGGAATTTCGCGTTTAAATTTAACCTCAAAATACAAAATCACTTTCCAGACAACCCGATACATATCTCAACCAATTTTGTTTTAAAAAACTTCCAGTCAGGGAATGGTTCAATACATTTTGAAGTAAAAATATAGCTCAATATGATTGTAAGTCAGTAATGTTACGTGTTTCACTCTCGAGATTCCTTTCCTCTTCAGCAATCTTTCATTTCTCTTTTCATTAACGATATCTTAATTTTATTGTTTTTTTATATAATTCATGAATTTTGTACAAATTAATAAATATTTGAATAACTTTTGCGTCCATGTACTTATTTTATAAATTTTAATCCAGGTTAATTAGAAGAGATTGCCTCTTGGCAATAAGTCCACTAGATTAGTTATTAAATAAATAAACAAGATTTAATAGACATGTAAAAAAAAGTGCTACACGCTAGTAGGTAGTTGGTTCGGCCTGTGCGACCTTTTAACATTCTCCTTATTGATTGTCTATAGTTCACGCCCCATCTTCAACTTTTGAAAAACACCTATATAAAAAAACTATCACCCAGATTGCCCCCAAATTATCAGGAGTATAGAGCTACAAATTAACTAGATATACATACTCTTACTACAAATGAACTAAGTCCTTGCCCTGCCCATTTTATTCAGGTGTTAAAGAGAAAGGTGTAATATATATTTTTGTCTCTTTCCATTATAACTCTACTCCTTTTGATTTAGGGAACTGCTCTGTAATGAATTTCAAAACGAAATGGCATCTGTGTTATGCTATAGTCGAGACAATTCATCGATTGACCCTGATCTATAAATGTCAAGAGAAAGTGGAATTGAAAGGAAAAAAATAACGTAATAATGTCAAATTCAATAGTAAGCTTCTTCGTCTCCTTCATCGCATGATCAATGCTGATCACCGTGGTCTACTGCTATATCTGGAACTTAGTGCACCACCTCCTTCCAAGCCCTCGCCCATAATAAATACAGAGTAAAAAGAGAACTTCGATAACTCCTTTATTTTGCCTGTTCAGCTTATAGGAGACTCATGTTCGTTTCTCTCAACTGTCCTCGTGATTACCAGCTTCTCCAGACTTTCTCCATTTTTTCCTGATAACGTGTCCAAAGTGTGTAAAGAATCTTTTCCTATGTGTTATCGAAAAACTTTCGGTAATCTCTTATTATTGGATTGTAGAGACGTAGGTGCGCCTTGCGGTCCATGGGAAACGGAACATCCGCCTCCAGCACCACATCTCAAAGGCATCTATCATATTTCTTACATTCTTTCTAATCGTCCATGTTTCTACTCTGTACAGTACTATAGAACAGGGGTCTCCAAACTACGGCCCGCGGGCCAACACCGGCTCGCGGGCACCACCATTCCGGCCCATCATAGTTTATTTTGATTACATTGTAAAATTCACAATGTAAGTAAATCATACAAAATAATAATCCGATGTTTTTATTTAATAACCAATTAAGAAACACAATAACTGACGTACATAATGAAATTGAACATTTTAACTATAATTAATGATATGAGATTTATCCTAAAAACTTACAATAAGTGACGTACATAAGTAATTCACATAATGAAATTAAACATTATAATTATGATTAATGAGATTTATTTAGCTGTAACTTTCCACTGACAATTGTTTGCAGCTGTGGATCAAGTTTACTAGTGGAAATTATCAGCAGCGACTTCAAATGCTCATCAGTTAATTTGGATCTTTAAATATTTTTTGTATATTTTATTTTGAAGAATGTTTTTCCACACAGATAAGTAGTGCCGAAAGCCGAAAAAAAGCCACGAGCATATTTATGCAAGTGATCAAACTGTGTGAGTGGAAGACTCTTATAAAATTCCAGCAATGATGACTTTACATATGTTTCTTTAAAAATATCGCTACACTGCAAATTAATCATTTCCATTTCAAGTTCTGGGGCAAGGGTTTCTAAATCGGCGTTAAAAGGATTTTGAAAAATCTTGATATCGTTAGCAATTGCATCAAAATCTGAAAAACGAGACTCAAAATTTATTTTGAAAGCACCCAAAGCTCAATTGCGAAATCTACCGGAAATGGAGTCTCAGTTAGCTGACTGAATGTTTGGCATGTATTAAAATGCGTGAAACAATTTTTGTTCAATTGAGATTGAAATAAAACAATTTTTTGTCTTGGCCCTTGGGACTTAGTGGATGAGTCAGTGTGGCCCTTAGGCTAAAAGTTTGGAGACCCCTGCTATAGAACATACTAAAGATTTAATAACACGGGTTTTAATTATTGGTAAGCGTAACAACACACAAAAAAAGGACTCAATAAAATAAAAAGGAATTGTATTGTATTACATTTTTGTTGCATAGAGAAAAACCTGATAGTCATGTGATAATCTCTTCCAATAAACCAGAGAGATGTTAAAAAGGTTTTTATTGAAAACAAGACAGGATATCTTCTCCAAACATCTGGGTTCCAACGGTAATCGATCCCGTAACCTCCGGGTTGAAAGACAGGCATCTTACCAAGTAGCCCACGGATATAGGTAATCAATTAACAAAAGTTGATATTGGATCCAAAATATTTTCCCCTACGATTCCATCACAACACATGAATCAGCTCTTACAACAAAAGCAATGGATCGATAAACACATTAATAAATTTAACGGCATTTTTTATTTCCATTAAAAGTTTCCGGGATACAAATTTGGTAATTAATTAACACCATACCTTGTCACTATTGTTGTTGATAGCTTAATAAAAATGAAAAAAAAATGTGCTCGAACGTTCCTATCAATCTAAAAATAGAGGAGTAGATGTTGGTTTGATATCGCCATTTTGGTGTGGTTTACGTGCTGAGCTGATTGCAATAGTGAGGGTTTGCAGCTTGTTCAGATTTTTTAATTATTTATTTAGTATATATTTCAATCAACCACTCATCAGGTTGATAAAGAAAGTATTAGTGCAAAACAAAAAAACAATTTTTAAGAATAGTCATTAGAAGAAGAAAAAACGAGAAATGTAGGACATAAGTTGATAAGAAATAAAAGGTGTTGGAAGAAAGGGAGATGAAATAGGATTGAATTTATTCATCTTGGCATGGCAGTTTCGGGTTTGGTCTATCAATAATGTGTGCTTGCTGAATTGCAACAACTTGCACATATTAAATCAATACAGGCACAGGCGTCTACATTCACAAAATTACCGACATTCATACTAGAATCACAAATGTTATTTTTTATTATTTTATTTTTAAATCGAACAACGCAACATTTAACAATTAACATGTTGCGGTCGGCAGTCGTGGTTTAATGGTTAGCAATCATGCTTAGCATGCGGACATCCCTGGTTCGATTCCTGGCGGATTGACATCGGGACTGGATTTACTCTTAGACCATATCTGCTTTTAAGAATCCAGATGACAATATTGTTAGCGACGTTGGAATTTTAGAACACCCATTATTTCTTAAATGGGTTGAGCTACTCGTAGTTAGGAAGCGCTCTTGAGGTGATAAAACAATAAAACTAACTAAGGAAAGTTGAGTGATTCTATATTAATATGACGACATCCTTGGCTTATTTGGTAAGATGATTGTATTTCAAACTAGGGATTACGAGTTCGATTACCGGTGGTACTCAGATTTTTGAAAAGGGGTTTTGTCACATTTTTCCTCAAGGTTTATTTAAGCACCTTTATCTGGTTGGTCGAAAGATATTGCCTCATGGTATTGAACCCACCAGGTTGTACCGTAATAAGCGAAATAATAAAATGACAGTTTATATATCTCTATTTAGTGAGCAAACTCTCTTCAACGATGCTCTGTCTCGGGACTCGAACACACTATTATAGTATTGACAGATTAAAAATATTACAAAACAAATAAAGATACTTTCATTGATTAATAAGGAAGGTAGCGACTGCGGCTATTAGATTAGGTACTTCCTCACGTTTGCGCATGTTTAGAAAAACAAATTTGGTAAGAAAATCGCAGTAAACTTACCAAATGAAGACGAACTACAAATACACAGATCTTCCAATAAATGATAATAAGAAATTCGGTTTTATGTGTAGTGTAGTGTATGTGAAAATGTAATACAATAAATTGATAATTTTAATAAATGAAAAAAATAAATCCACATATATTTAATCTGGTAACCCTAAATATGCGATTCACCTTGACAATAGAAAGGAAAGACCCCAACCTTTTCAACTGCAGGAGAAAGATATCTCAAAGTGGCATTGAAATATTGCGGCCATATTCTGTTTTTTTTAACAGTATATCTTTTTGTAATGCAGAATGCAGGCAAGGTTATACAATGTACGAGTATATACTCGTATGTTAAGCTGGCGGAGCGCGTGCGGATATTTGACGGCTGCCCGCGACGGGCTTAAATGGAACTTTCAAAAACCACTCGGCAATACCAGACACGACAGCACAAGAGAGATCGGCAGCCGAAACCGTGGTCAGTTATCTGCTTCTATCTCGATCGTGTTATGTGTGTACACCCATACCTTGCTTTACGGAAGAAACACGTTCGTCCGTTAATGGAAATTCCGTATATCCAATTATTTTTTCGATATAAATAAATTCAGGTGTTATATCAGGTGCTTCCTTGTATCTGCATATATTCAGAAAAATAAATTTGATAAGAAAACCGTAGAAAACTTATGTTGGGAAGACGAACTATAATGAAAACTTTGTAGATCTTCCGATGTACGAGTATGATAGTTACACATACGTCTTTAAGTGGATTATACTGTATGAGTGTAATGTTTATATACCATCAAATATTTTGATAAAACCTCACAAATGAATTGTTTCCGAGTATTCCCTAAAGATGCTCCCGCCACTCATATATCTAAAACTACTATAAGAGGTAAACCATTTGGAATCGATTTGGAATTATTTATTATAAAAATTGAATATTTGAGAAAGTTTAGTGTTTTTTTAATATATAAAAAACTACACACGCAATACAAATATAAACAATTCAAGATGATTCATTTTCGTTGTGATCCTTTCAAATATTTTACCATCCCCGATTCATAATTTGTTGCTTGACTTCTTTCCACGACCCATTGATATATTATTCAATGCATTCTTGATATTAATTGACTTCGAAAACGGTAGAATTGATGAGCAATTTCCCCGTTCAGTATAGTCAATAAATTGACGAAAAGTATTTCGTAAATAATGTTTTACACGTATTACTTACGCGCTTTGACCCATTGTCTGAATTAAGGCTGTAGTATATTAAGGCAGATACTCGATTCTAATTATCTCAAACAAATCCTGAAGATTATCTAGGTGTCCAGGTGCAAAGCATTTTTTTGCTGGTCTCCACTGCCAATTTTAAAATATTCCATATACCGATTTTTTTTCATTGCGCGAATTCATTGCTTGCTTTTTTTTCAATTACGTTAAAAGGGGCTCCGTTAATCGAGGTATGGATGTATAACTACAATTGGAACAACCGGCAGCCGAATTCGTGGTCGATTCTTCGACAAAACTGATAGGTTTGAGCTTTCATGAAAGTTCGAAAGCGACAAAAACAAATAACTTGTATCCTTTTACATTACTTTCGGAATATCGGCTGCCAGATAAATGAATTTCACAACCACATTAAAATATTTTTATTTATTTTAAACATGACAAGAAATATACATGATTTGCGAGAAAAAAAACAACAGGTAATTTAATTTGGATACACAAATTTTAATAAATCTGGATTTGTTGCCTTTCATTTGTCGTGTTCCCAGTAAACTAGGTTTTTGCCTGTATCTCAATGAGGACAAATAAATAACTTTGGTATTTCACTAATTACGAGTACATTAATCTCTAATGATATATACTCGTATATGTATAACCGTCTCGTGTTTCTACCTCCTATCTCAAAGGTATTTTCAGATTGATTCCGGTTCGTTACGAAAGCAATGCTTAAATTAAACTGGTATCATGTTTTATCGAAAGTGTAAATGATATACTGACCCAAAAGAAAATATTTTTAAGATGGGTTAATTGTTTGTATAATATTATTTGTTTTTAAATATTTTTGTTCATGGATTTATGTAGCCCTAATGTTTCAATTAGAGATAATAATACCAGATACACAAACGCAAGGCACGCTTTATTCTGCTCTTATCCCGCCCTTTCATTGCCTAGGCTTTACTTCTATATATTAAGGTTGGCAATAGCACACCCAGCTGGTAGTATGAACCGGCTGGAAGCATTCGAAATGTGGATGCACCGGAGAATGCTACGGATACCCTGGACGGATATGGTCAGCCACACGAGGGTTCTTCAAAGAGCCAAAGTTGATAGAGAGCTGCTGAGTAATATTAAAATCCGAAAAGTGTCCGACTTGGGTCATGTACTTAGAGGAGCAAAGTACAAATTACTGCACCTGATCATCCAAGGCAAAATAGAAGGTCGAAGAGGTGTTGGCAGGAGACAAATCTCCTGGCTCGGCAATATACGTGATTGGACTGCATAAGGAGCGTTGGGGTTCTTTTCCGGGCTACCGGGAACAAAGATACCTAATCTAAGGTTGGGGGGACCTGGCATGCCACTGGGAAGAAAAGCACACCACTGTGAAACATTATTTTTGACGATTGGCGCACTTAATAATGTTTTTGTGAACAAATCAATCACACAATTTTAAAAAGTGTGCATATACCAAGATGATTTATCGTTCTCTCTTATTTTTATATTTTTAATTTTTATAATAATCTATCTTACCATCTTTCTAAAACAACTACAAATATAACGAAAATCCAGTTCACACTAATGATAAAATTACTATTGCAATTTGTCTAACACAATCATTCGTATTAAACACGACTTTTTTTTCGCAAAATCTCCAAAAATGCGCTATATATCAAGAGGACTTGTCACTCTCTCTTCTTCTTCTTTGCTTTTATAAAATTCTATCGTGCCATCTTTTGAAAACAAATCTTAAAATAACGAAAATCCAGTTCACACTAATGACAAAATTACCATTGCAATTTGCCTAACATAATCATTGGGGCTCAAAGTTTGGTAGGGTCGCGGTGGTGCATGTTTTGCCGGAAAATGTGTGCCTATAAAATACCGCGTAACGCCATAGTTGCATTCCATCAGCAACACTACCAATAGTCCTACTCCTAGCGTCCACGAGTGGCCTCTTAAGCCCCGCGAGCCCTGGGCAATGTGGTCACTGGCATATTACCATCAGTGCCATAGCAGATAGGAGAGGATGAATGTGCGAGTGTCCGGCGCCATAAAACCGGACCCCCCCGGCTAAGGGAGGGTGACCCCTACAGAAACACCTATCAGGGAAGGCAACGGGAAACCACCCTGATTATCATTCCCAGGATATCACTATGGAGAGAAGCGCAAGACAGAGAAGCCTTCGCCAGAGTGATTGCCAACGTCGGGGGGACCTGACAGGGCACATCAAGAAGAAGAAGAATCATTCATATTATACACGATTTTTGAATAGTTTTATCAATTTTACTGCCTAAAGAAATCTCACGCCGTTTACATTGTAAAGAGTTTTTTTTGACAGTTGACTTCTGTAATCTACACAGTCACGCGACTTTCGCATTATCTAGAGGTTTTGATTGTTAGATCGAAAAACGGTAATTTCTTTAAATGCTTTTTCGTTTTATTGTCCATAAAATATCATTTAAAATATTAAAACAAGCTGGAAAAAGTGTAATGTTTACATTTTAACTAAATTGCTTTTGATTATTTCATGCTTAGCGACAAATGAATCACTCCACATTCATTTTTGTATTTCATTTCATGATTTGAAACACGTGGATAAATTATTTCTTGATTTCGGTTGAAATACGATCTATCGTAATTTTTGTTACTTCATTGATTTGTTTGTTTCGAACCCCTCGACATATTTGATTTAACAATGCGAAAATATTGAATAACATGGCCGGGAGACAACTTGTCTTTGGTCGCATTAATCACTTATTCAAGTTAAGAATCACTGGAGTAGGCATGGAAATCACAATTGGTAATCACACGTGTGGAAGAAAAAACCAAATTCGCACAAGCATTGTAAACGGTTTTTTTTTATTTTCTCGGATACCATCGAAAATCGAACCCGAAACGACCGTGCGAAACTCTTGTGTATTACCAACGTTACTTATGTAAGTTATTAAATAGGTAGTTGTGTATGCAATCTGTAAACAATGTATTAATTATCTTTTGATTATTCATTATACGAGTATACAAGATTTCTGCTTTAATTTATGGAACTCCGTATTCAAATATTTCGTTGATGATGGTAGAGATGTTTTTCGAGATGCTACAAAGAATCAGGAGAGCCCTTAAAGTGGCATAATTCAGTAAACAACGTCTCCTATAACAATTTACTGATGCCCATTGAATGTCTTCTTATAACCTAAAACAGAAAAATAAGACAACTTTAAAATACAAGAATGAAAATAAATCTAATAAATGTAATATAATCAATAAGATTTTTCTGTTTGATTTATTATTTATTGGCAAAAAAATACAAAATATTCAGTAAATAATAAAAGCCACGAAGAAAATTTAAAAGTAAAAGAATGACACAGAAGCGTTATTTCGACAAAGAAAGCTGAGAAAGGCCTCAACATTTTACAACTATTCTCACAGTACACGTACATACGAGTATGTTCGAAACTGCTCCGCTTTCGGTCAGAAAAACCGCAATCGAATATCGCCGGCTATAAAACGCCAACATTCATTCCGCACCTACATAAAACATGCAACAAGAGAAAAGTAGGCGCAAGAATTGAAACCGACCAGGCTCAACAATATTTACGACAGACGTCGTCACCGTTGCTAAAGTACACATAAAGAGAGAGAGAAAGATAAAATAATACAGAGGCCGAACAGTATATTATACTTTCGCTCTCGGAGCCACGATTGCTGATGGCGTAGGTAGAACAACTACTGCGGGCGTAAGGCATAACGAAAAAAGAGCTCATGTAACAAACAACATCAGCAGTGCAGACGTGGAGAGACGTAACATCGCGTAACGCCCCACTTGACGACTATGATGCGGTAGATGTGGTACACGCGGTGAAAGGAGAAAGAAGAGATCCAACTGCGGAGGATAAAGTGGCTCTTTCCATAAGAGATGAGATGATGTTAATCGCGTGCGAATTTTACTTTTGTTGTAGCCGTTTTACAGACGAGTCTCGTTGTTGAACGGCTTTGTCGGCCGGAACGAGTTCAACCGACGGCATGAGATCGAAAGTGATGCTAGAATTTTTTTACGCGTATTGTCCACTCAATAACATGTTGAGCTTATGATACCAACAACTTGACCGAAGTGTCATAGACAAATATTAACATATTTGGTTGTTTAACAAATTATGTATCAATATTACGGTCTGTATAGTTGATTTTAATACTTTATATTTTCCTTCTAAAAGGTTGTAACGTAATTGTGGTTAACGATAGGTTCGCTTTTATCACAAGAAATAAAATATATTGATTATTTATTAGTTATTATTAGTTTTTTTACGAGTTATAAGAATCAAACTTGTGTTTTGAGGTAACCAAAGTTTTGAGGTTATCCACAGAATTATGAAAAAAATAACAGTTTAACGAGAACAGGAAAATATTTTACATATACTTACATTCTGTATTACACTTTCGTTATACGTAGAACTTGGGGAATTTATTGCCATACAGCAATGTCTTCCAGAATGTCGAAGAGCCTTTACGTAAAAACTAAACTGGAACTCATTTAACAAAAAAAAACAGTATCAAAGGAAATCACTAACGCAAACCCCTCTATGGCCAGCAATCGTCGTACCAAGTAGGCTACAAAGATCATTTGAAATATTAAAAAAATACGATAAGTTTGTCTGTGACAAATTTACACATACAAACATTTTGTTTTTTTTTAATTTTAGACGAACTTTGTAAACTAGTTGGTTTACAATTTTACATGTATTTTTACAAACACTTGGATTTCTTTTTTTACCATCGAAATGATGTTATTATTGAACAGAAAAGGAGATACTGAATGATTTCAAAATTCGAGATTTAATGAAATTTTAATTAAAATAATATGAGATGAGAATTCATAGTTATTCATAAAATATGTATAATTTTCGAAATAGATAAATAAAACTTTTGCTAGTACATTTGAATGGATGACAGAATAGCCGACAACGATGGAACTACCTGCTGTCCGTTATTGATCACAACTTTGAACTTGTCCGTTATTGATTATTTAAAAGCTTCGTTTATTTTGTTAAACGATGCTCCTGACGGTGGACCTTTACAACCCTCCCTCCTCCTTCACTCATACTGTCAAATTGTGTCCCCTTACAGAATGCCCATACACTCGTAAGAAAATTAAATACGAGTATATTCATACTTTGATAAAAGAGCTATACCCGGGGGTGAACATCTCCCCTACTGGCGTCACACCGGAGTGTGAAAAGGATAGCGGTGGCACCGACATATCAGATACCACGGGCAGAGATGATAAATGGGAAATTTAAAAAAAAATATCCACAAGGTCAGAGTATCCAATCAGACCGAAGGTTGTTGGATGCAAAACTTCATGGAACTCCTCTCTATTTAAAGAGATTCTATTCTCCCCACAGTCCAACAAAATATGATCTTTGGATTGATATGGGTGTACAATTTCTATAATCCGCAATATGGCGTTCACCAAATTAACAAAAAGCCAACACGTCCAGTTTATTTTAATTTATTCCGCCAAATCACTTTACGTGTGATAATAAATAGATAATTCATATCGTCGCGCACCGTTTTAACGTGTTTTTGTATACTCTAAGTATCTGATTATTTATTTGCTGAACTTGACACTCGTATCTTGAATCAGCAATCCGTGCAATTACGGAGTAGGTGAAAGAAATAATTCCTTCAAATTTGCAATCAACGATGTAATTGATACTTACATACCATCACACCATATCCTTATCGGGGAAGGCAGAAATGTGAGAACGCAACACTTTCATATTGCCACCCACATCTTTCACTTCTTCTACACTCATACAACTTCCATGAATTCTCTGACTTTTTACATTTCCTTCTTTCAAAATATCACACTTGAATCAACCATATTTTCACCACGCTCTCCTCCACTCACATTTGCCCCTGTGTAATTGTTTTGTAAGTTTTTCTTGATTCATGCGGTCTACGTGTCCTACCCATTTCATAAGACTCTTCTTCATCTTACTCAACACATCAGCCTAGTTCACCCTAACCCCTCATCATCTCATTCCATATTCCGTCATACATTATCACCCCATGTATTATTTTAAGTGCACGTATTTCTACAGCATCTAATCAGCTCTTTCATTCTAATTCCACGTTCCCTTTTTTACTGCCATAAATTTGAATTGGAACTAAAACACTGTAATTTTTATTGTTTAATTAATTAATTTCAAGCGCACGTTTTTTCTTTTACAATAAAAATCCGACGGATTTAGCCCAAAAGAGCTAAAACACCACTGAGTCCCTCTACAGTACGATATGCTATCTATCCCTCGTGATCGCGTATGATTTTCAGCTATCTTGTTCGTGGAAGACGCCTGTGTGAGTATTGGTTATAATTGGGTGCAAGCTGTTACAATTTAGCAAACATATAGTCTTGACAGATCAAACTCAAAGTTACAATGGCAAGAGATTTTACTTTCAAGACGAAGGATGGGTTCAAACTGTTAAAGTCTTCAGAATGAGACATATCACTGTATGATGATAGACAATCACTCGTGATTATGATTGTCAGCCATACTACAAATTAAAGATGCCTGTGCGTAGATTGATTTACTGTGTGGAAGCTGTTACACTTCACCTAGCACAAAACTTTAAAAGATCAAATCCAAAGTTCCGATGGCAAAAATACCAATGTTCCAAGACGTGTTGAAGGTTTAATTTTTTTAACTACTTCGTTAGGCAGAGCCTTTTTTGCGCTTTTAAAATATATGATCAGCAGCACGTATATATCAATAGAAAAACTAATTTAAATGAACCACGGTCTAAGAGTAAAACATGGAGCGCTCACTTGCTAAACGTGAATGTTTAACTTAGACCACGGCTGCTGATAATGCACTGTTTGTGTGTGTTGCTTAGAGGTGCTCTAAAAATATGATTAGCAATAATATAATCTACAGAAATAACCAATCCTTATCTAAAATGATCTAAGAGTAAAACCAGTCCGGAAGCGAAGGTGCCTGCCTGCTAACTTACGCTAACCGTTAATGCTAACCGTCAGACCACGGCATCGAAAATTGTGGATCTCCTCAAAGAACGAAAAGGAAATGACTTTTATTATATACGAGTATAATTTGTTCTCTCTCAACCGTTTAAACCTATTTATTGTGGTTAAAAAGTCTTAAGAAGGGGGATATTTATAAAGCGTATTTGTTGTTATCTCTGAATCATCGAGAATGCCTCCCACTCCTCTTTAAGATTAAGTTTAGTTGTAACAGAGGAAAATAACACAATTCAGCAATAACTTTTTTATCTCAACAGCACATTTTTATCTCAAAAGCTCCAACTGGAAAACAATTTAATTTATATTTTATGAATTAACGTTATCTAAGACCCTTAATTATATTACAGTAAAACTAAGAAAAATAAACGTGTGCCAAAACACCTTCCCGGAATTTATTTTCAGATCTTTCCAGATGAAAATCCCTTGATCGCCGAAGAACTTTCGAATAAATATAAAAAAAATTACAAAGTAGCGTAGCAACATTATAAGAAAAGCACTGTACGAGAGAAAATCTTGAAAAAGCTTTAAATGAGAATACTTTTGAACTTTAATTACTATTTAAGTTTTAAAAGAGAGATAATGATATTTATATTTAAAACACGAATGTTGTATCGGCCTAATTCAACACGAAAAAAAAATTATATAAAAAAAAGCTTGAAGTTCATGAATAAACACTTCAATTGCTTTTGCCTCGCGCTACATCTCGCAATACGCTGAGTGAAATTACACGTCTTGAATACTCAAAGCCGAATTAATCTAAATTCTTGACAAAAAAAAAAAGCTAAATATTTAGTACCATCATTATAACTGATACGATCTACCTTGAAAGGTTATTTTAAATTTTATTTGAGCGAAAAAAAAATATCCAATTGATTGTGAGTACATTTTAGTGATATGGATATGGTTGAACTCATCAGCTGTGATTTCAAACTAATCACAAATCGTCTTAGATGTGATCATGGTTGCAGGGCACACACACACACCTTGCATATGTGGGGTTTTATTGGTTTTATTATCCCTGTTGTGATCATGTGGAAAAGTCTAGACTGCAGAAAGGAGGATATTCGTGGTACTCCTGAGAATATGGGTGAGAAACTTGAATATCCGACAGTGAGAGAGAAACCTGAATATCCGACTGTAAGAAAGAAACCACATAAAAGAAGATCTGTGAGAGATAAGTATAGAAATACAAGGAATTTTAGTATCGATAACATTTAGAAGCCACTGCAATATCATACTATCTATTGTACAACCTCCTTAACTGTTCCGGCGCCCCCTCTTATATCGTCGAAAATTTCCAGCGACTACGATCATGGATTTGTGATACGCTCACACAGAGATTATTTATTAGTCTTCCCAGTTCACCGCTCATCTTTTATTACGTCGCCCTTAACTGTCCATGCAGTGAGACTATGGAATCAGTTATAAACCAATGTTAGACTCGATCCGTTCTTCTGACAAAACTTTTAATTTCTAGTCAGTACGTGTTTCATTCCTGATTTTTATTTCCTCTCCACCATCGCTTCCTTTCCTATGATCGATAATATCTCACTTTTACTTAAATATGTACATGGCCATATATTTCATAAACATGAATAATCATTCGAATATTTTTTGCGACCATGTACTCGTAATTTGCTTTATTTACTTTTGACTGGTTGGTTGGAAGAGGTTGTCGTCTATAAATAAGCCCGCCAGATTGTTTTTGCAATGAAGTGTTACCTAAATAAATAAAAATATCTGGATCTGTTAAAAATAGTATGGTAGAAACAAATGGCAACAGAAAGTAGAATGAATATCTATAAAATATGTGTTGGAGACCACTATTGACATACGTGTATACTATTAAAACTAGAGCTGATACCACAAGAAAATATCATTCCCTTGATCCAACCATACTTTCCTTGGTCTTCCTCTATTACGACTTACTTACATTTGCATCGCACACTTGTTTTTTAAGTATTTCTTCACTCATTCGTTCTACACACCCAAACCATCTGAGTGATCTTCATCAAACTACATCTGCTTTAAGTTCACATTCATCCCTAATAATTTCAATCCGTATTCTGAAATACATTGTCATCCCATGTTTTCATCTCAGCGCATGCATTTCTAGTCGTTATTCATCTTCTTTCAGTCTTTTTCAGAGATCCACACTCTCATACATCAAAGTTGGTAATGAAATGCTATTGTGAAATACTCGTATCATTTTAGCAGATTTTGTTACGGTTCGGTTCGAGTATACATATTTTAGTGCCCTATTGACTTTGTTTCCTATTCCTACATTGCGTTTGATAACTCTCGTAACTCTTCCATCATCTAATAAAATACTAACTGAATAGTAAAACACTTAACTTGCTCAAATCTTTCATGTTTACCCATATACTCGTATATTAAATTATAACAGATTCAATTGTTAAATTATAACAGCAAAATGTTACACATTCTATTTTGCAGCATAAAATGGTTGAAAGTAAATAATACAAGCCAGTAACTAAGATTTCTCCTAGTAAACTTTGAACCTGCATAATATATTGGTCAGTACTTCCACAATTATAATCCATTACGCCATAATACAGTATGCTGAGCGGTGAAAGTTGGGAGACGAAGAGATTTATGTCTGTCGAGAATCAGAGAAGACTATTGTCTGGTTCAGAGATGATGTATATCGCGTGCGAATGTATCTTTTATAATTTAGTCAGTAATTGAATTATTTATTAGTCATATAAACTGAAAATTCAAATTTAATTAAGAGAGTTGGATTGAGAAGAATAAGAAAGTAGATAGGTATTGAGTTATCAGGAAAGTAATTTAGCTTAAGGTTTAAGGTAAATTCAAACATAAAATGTTCTTAGACGCTGGATATCAATATTTTCAGTACTTACCTCAAAATTCTCTCTTTTAGTGGAACGATGAATTTTATCGATCAAAGCTTTGATTTGGTCGTCAACAGTGGTAATCGACCTTCCAGAGCGGACTGTCTTCGGGTGGAATTACGAATACAATTTTTTTAAACTACATTTTACACACACGATCGCTGAATGCATGTACCGACCGATCTCCCCACTACTGTATCCCCACCCAACACTCCTCGATCTGACCGCGCGCTCCGTTTAAAATTACGCGCTCTAAAACAAGTTTCGTTTATATTTGATCCACCCTCGTACAATAAATAGCCATGTAGCTTAGCCTCATACAAAGTTTGACAAGGCCATTATATGGCGAAACGTTCGTCACGAAGTAAAGAAATAAATAATATAGAACTATCAGAGTTTAATTTTACATACATACCATCACACCCTCTTCCTGTCGGAGTAGGCAGAGAGGACAGAGGGCCAAACTTTCCTAACTTGAAACACATCTTTAGCCTCTTCCACATCCATACAACTTATCATACAACCTCTCCAATTTCTCTGTTTTTATACGTTTATCCTTTCAAAATATCATTCACTTGATCCAACCATACTTTCCTTGCTCTCCCTCCATACGCCTTCCACTGACATCTACACTACATATGTGTTTTCCAAATGACTTTGACTTCTTACAAGAGTTTTCATGTAAGACAGGTGTTATAGACTAGACAGAGCACTAGACTTCCTTATCGCCACACACTGTTTCTACTCTTCTACATACATAAACTTCATTCAACTCCAATGATTTATATTACTTTTAACATTTCTTCCTTTTCAAATACTCGTACATTATAATATCCAACTATACTTATCTTGTTCTACTACAACTTCCACATACATTTGCGCTATGTATCTGTTTTGTTAGCATTTCTTCATTCATTCGTCCTACATGTCCAAACTTTACACATCAACCTTAAGTTCAAATTCATCGTTTATCACTTTTTTCATTTTCCTAATAATAAATTAAAGAAATTACATGAAAATTTAATATTTTACCATTGCAACTAAATATTTCATCAATACAATGAAATATTTGACTTCCTTGGAATAAATCCATTACAACTGGTCTCACAACTTCGATACATTTTATTTAATAATATTTCTGGAGGTTTACCGTTAACACTGGAAACTGATGATTATTCAAATATAAATAAAAATTGAAACACAGTTTTATCCATTTGAAAATATATATTTAACCCAACTAGTTTCAAGTCATATGCAACTCATCTTCAGAGGTACTCCAAAGCTGGCTACTTCAGGGGTTCTCCGAGATGAGTCGCATATGACTTTAAACTAGTTAGGATAGATATACATTTTGAAGTGGATAAAACAATATTTCATGTTTTAATTAAATTTTGTTTGCGTTTTTAATGGCAATGTCAAGGAAATCAATAATATTTGGATATTAACAGAACATTCATCCGTTTCAAAGGTCAACCAGATATTCGCGATTCATAATAAGATGAAATGGTTTCGTGTGGTGAAAGGTGAAAGTACCGACGTGGATCCAAGATCAGGGGATAAGTGGTGATTCTCTTCAAGATTATGCCAATCGTGAGCAAATGTATATTTTATTTAAATAATTCCGGCTTCGGAACGACATTTTCGATTTACTCGCAAACCGCAAAATACGCGTCAAGATTTTTACTTTTAATGAAATATATACTTTTAATTTAATAACTTACTATATTTATATTTTACTTAGGCTCGGTTAAGGCAGGAATCATGATTTATTATAATATTGTAATAACTAAATAATCTTAATACGAGTAGTTTCGCTGGTAAAATCGCATTTATTTTATTTGATACATACATAACATCACACAATTATCCCGTCTGGGTGGGCAAAAGGGACAGAGCACCAGAAATTCCTATCTCGACACAAATTCTTCAATTATTTTGAATGACGAGTGGAAAGGATTTGTGTGAGTTCGTGAGTGTGGGTTTCTTCTTGTTGTTTTAATTTTGGTTGTTTTTGTATTTGTGTTTCTGTGTATTTTTTGTTTTAATTTTTATTCTTATGATCGTGTGCGGTATATTGTGGGATGAATATTTTTGGTATTTCTGGAGTGATGATGTGTGAGGAGTTGAATTTCGCAAGATGTTTCCAGTTGTAGTTGAGTGTCACTGTTTGCCAGGTTGATGAGAGCGTGCAACGGGGTTTTGTTTTTGTGTAATCAAAAATCGGAAAGAAGTATCGATTTATTTTTTCATGCTAAATATCCTCAGTGAGATACAGGCAAAAGACTAGTTTACTGGGGATACGACAAATGAAAGGCAACAAACCCAGATCCATTAAAATTGTATGTCCAAATCAAATTACCTGTTGTTTTTTTCGCAAATTGTGTATATTTCTTGTCATGTGTAATAATAAATAAATTTTACATGTACATATATACTGCCTCATACAAGTCTTGCGATTTATTTGACTTTCTGTTTCCTTCTTTCAAAATACCATTCACTTGATCCAACCACACTTCCTTTGGTCTTCCTCTCTCACGACTTTCACTCATATTTGCACTATATGTTTGTTAATCTTTCTTCCACCATTCATTCTACATGCTCAAACCATCTCAAGAGTGCTCTTCTTCATCATTCTCAACACATTCATACCTAATCATTTCATTCCATATTGTCATACATTGTCACCCTTTGTATCCTTCTCAGTACACGCATTTCCACAGTATTTATTCGGCCTCTTTTAGCCTTTTTCCTCATCCACGTTCCACTCCCATACATCAAAGTTGCTACTTAAACACTGTTGTAGACTATCACTTAAGCAGATTTTTATACGAGTACACGTGTTTAAGTGTCCCACTGACTTTGTTTTTTTTCCCTCGACGCCGTTTGACAACCCACTTGACTATTTCATCATTTGCGCAGATACTTCCCAAATAGCAAAATATGTCAATTTGCTCCAATAATAATAATTGTTCCGCCCACTATTAGAGAAATACTTCAAAATAATTAATATGACTGATTTAACCCCTTTACTTATATTAGGGTTACTCTGATGGTATATGAAATTCAAGTTGAAACCTTCACAGCTTCCATTGAAATAAAGAGATTATAAATAAAGGCAGTTGGTTCGATTCCACCACCGCCACCAACGCTGTTATGGGGGATACAGTACCACAAGTCCCCATCCAGCGCAATATATACTGGAAGATTGAAATATTATTTATTTTTTGCGCATTATTTATTTGAAAGTGACAAAGGAAGAACTACAATTTTCCTCACGTCTCACGTATGTTTATATATTTTTATGCTTTTCTACATTCATTTAGTGCAAAAGAATATCAAGGAGAGTTAAATGTTTAAGATACTAGTGAACGACCTCCATTGGCCTAGTAAGACGCCTGGCTTCCAACTTGGGGGCTGCAAGTTTGATTCCCGTTGGATCCCAGCTTTTTTTTTTAAATGATTCCAGTCTGGTTTCCACTTACGGCCTCTTACATATTTCTGAATGGTTGAAAAAAATTTCCATATGACAAAAATCCCGTTAAGTTGTATTGCATTGTATTACACCTTCGTTGTATACTGTACAATCTGGTCAGCTTATTGCCATGTGGCAATCTCTTCCATTCAATTCCAATCAACCACAAAGATGATAAAGTATTGTTAATTTTTTTTTAATCGGAGTTCCAGCGTGATTTAATCCCGCAACCTCAAGGTTGGGAGTTAGGCATCTTACCAACTAGGCCACGAAACTCGTTTTTTTGAGTTTTAGTTGCAAACAATTTTTTATTTAGCTTTTGTTGTATACAGGTTATACTGTATACAACTAAAGCTTAATAAAAAATATACTCCCAGGTGAAATCGTCGTTATTTCTGGGCCTCGGAGTCGAGGGCCCCCTCGCCATTCCAACGTCAATGTTGGCAAGCGAAGTTGTGCCGTGGAGTATTCATATATTTCGTCTATTTTTCTCCTCTTTAAGTGAGTGACTCGTTGCACACCAGCAAAATCACCATCCACACCACAGTACTGGATCCGATGGCACACCTGAAGTGAGACGATCGGACCACACGGGCACGTTTCCTCGTTTTTTTTTTTAAGAATAGATATGACGAAAGTCATAGGTATCTTTATACTCTCAAAAAATAGGCGGAAAAATGTCTATGTCATTCGAAGGGTCATGTCTGTGTCATTCGAACCGGCGACCTTCTACACGGAAGTCAAGTGTGTTACCTAGTGTCCATGCACCTCACTAGGCAAAGTAGGTTACAAACAAAGGCTAAGAAAGAACACAAATAATTGAAACGTGATCAGTCGTCCTTCAACGTAGACGTTAAACATAGCGTTCAAAACCATTTCTGGTTCTCCTTGAAAGAAGACTCGAATCAAAAAGTCGACAAAATGATTTCCCGTGAACTCGTGCGTGATTCCTGTTCTGCGGTATCAGCTGCCGACCAGATAATTAAGAACAACAATAATAAACAAATTAATACGAGGAAAATGTATAACTCCGCCGCAAACGCTGATAAATTGTATTCCGAGAAGAGTTATTATTGGTATGTTTTAATCGCGACAGTACGCCGCTTGTTTAGTCTAGATAAGACACAATGTCATATCTGACTCATCGTGTGCAGTTGTCAATAATTTGTAAGATGACCCTAGGTAGAAAATGATATATTAATTGATATATGTCAAAATAATAAGGCACGATCTATTTTATTATTGTATACAACATGTCCCAGGACCGGGAGGGATGGAGACAAACGGTGCACCGTGTTCGAGGCATATCAGAGGACCATGGAGTTCAACATTGAACATACGATGATGAAGAAGAAAACGCATGTAGAACAAATGAACGAAGACGGACTAACAAAAAAAGTAAATTTACCGTTCAGTTCGATCCCACCTCCCCCCACGTTGTTATGGGTGATAAAATAAGTCGCCATCCAGCGCGATGTACTCTAGAAGATCGAAATTTTCTTTATTTTTTTATGAACGCGACGTCACATAGTGACGAAGAAGGAACTGTCCAAAGGGACTCATTCTCCGGTGACGACACACCCGAGTGTGAAAAGAATAGTAGTGACGACGGACTTATGGTCCGACATCACGGGGAAAGAGAAATGACTCGCAGTGCAATTTTTTTTAAGAAACATATAGCGCAAATGTGAGTGAAAGGTATGGAAAAGGTAGACCAAGAAACGTATGGTCAAGTGAATGTATTCGTATTAGCGTTCGCTCGATAAAATTAAATGAAAAAGAACGAAATGTAAAAAGGAGAAATTGTATGAGTAGATGTACTGATGAGGTGTAGAGGAGGCAAAATATGTGTGTCGTGGCAGGAAAACATGGTTGTTTGTCCATTCTGCCAACCCCGATAGGGAAACAGCGTGATAGTGTATACCATATATGTTTACTTCCCCATGCCTTAATTAAGTGATTCATTCGTAGTGTATTGTATTACTTTTGTTGTATACAGTACAACCTGGCGAGCAAATTACTATATGGCAATCTCTTCCAACCAACCAGAAAAATCTTAACGGACCTTAAGTAAAAAGTAGATTGGAATCTTTATAAAAAAAAATACTTCTAACGGGAGTCGAACCCACAACCTCAGGGTCGAAAGAAAGATCTCTTAACAATTATAAACCCAGGTCATTTATAATGTATATTTGTTAGATTTTATGTCCAAATATTTAGGAAAAGTATAGAATTTAAACACATGAGTATTGCATCCACTTATAACCAAACAAAATGCAAATAAGTTAGGTTTTCTCAGTAGAATTCGAAATAAATTATCCCGAAAAAGCAACATATTTTGTTCTATCACAAAATGACGGTAAAAAAAGCTCAAGCAATTAGGGTAAAAGATTGCAGTTTATCAAAGAAATCGTAGGAATCGTATGAGGTGTATGGACGTAAAAAAGACTATGGATGTGTGTCGAGATACGAGTCTGGCGCTCTGTCCACTCTGACTATCCCGACAAGGAAAAGGCACGATGGAACGTATGAATGGCCGAAAAATGCGCTAAACCTTTTGTAATATAACATACAGCACGTTTGGAATAAACCTTTTGTAATAACATACAGCACGTTTGGAATAAACCTTTTGTAATAACATACAGCACTGTGGAATAAATGGACATTTTGTTTTACCGACATCTATCGAGAAATTTAAAAAAATGTCAAAACATTTTTATTAAGTATCCTAATAAATTATAAAAAGAAAATAATAGGTAAAAACAACAGCTGGAAAAAAAGGAATATCCGTAACTGAGTGATATTATAATACATATGTTATACATAATAATAATATGAGTGATTTTTATTCATCTCCACGCGCCGTAATGGTAATCTATCTTACTGTTTATGTTGTACGTGCCATTTGATAATGGAAATGTCACACACTCCAATGGCAGATGGAAAAGGACACTACGAGTAAGGCCTGGTGGCATTTGCATAGTCGTCATCGGCACTGGCGACGAGGAGATTGCTCAAAGAAGTCGGCAGACAATGTCGAGGCAAAATGGGTGCGGTGTGTTCAATGACAGTCGATGATGGTTTATTTTCGATATTAGTGGTATTGTATGAAATTAATCGCATGAGATATTTCTCATTGGAAATATTATAAAAATTAAACTAGAAAACTCACCATCATGCAAATAATCAAATCAACATTCTTTCTTATTGTTATCGTTCATTGTTTTTGCACACGATCTACACAACGCTCTCATTTCATTGTGAGTATTTGAGTAGTAAAATGTAATGAAATGAACATAATGTCACATAAATTTCTCTAACGTATGTAACATATAATCAAATTCACATTTTTTTTTACTTTTGAATTGGCAAGAGTTTTATTTTTTGGAGTATGTATCAATGAGAGTCAAACCCGAGAGTCCCGGGGTAGAAGATAAACGAACTTATCAACTAAACTAGGAAGGCAATCTAGTTTCTTAAAATAACTTAGTCTTAACAAATGTAAAACTTCTCTCAAAAATCTCAAGTCACTACATCAACAATATATTATACCATATATCATCACGTCATGCCACTATGTAGGGTATGCATGCCACTAGGGTAGGCAGAGGGAGCAACAAATCTCTGTTTTTCTATCCAAGCACACGATTTATACCTCACCTCGTCATGCACAATCTTCCTTTATTCATACTTCTCACTTTACCTTCTTTCACAATCTGTCCCGTTTGCTTCGGTCTACATCTTCCACACACACCTTGCGTTTTTTTATAATTGTATACTCGCTTAGTCATTATTTCGTCATTCATTCTCTCCACATCCCAAACCAACTTTAAGTTAGATCCTTTATCTTACTTAAAACATCCATTTTATCTATACATTCATTCCTCATGTCTCCGTTCCGCCTTCTTTTGTACATTGACACTTCAAAAAATTTCTTAGCGCATGAATCGCCACAAATTTTTCTTACATTTATCCTTCTTCGGCCAAGTCCAAACATCACTTCCACACGTCAGTGTAACAAACATGAATATATATGTTAGAAGTTTTGGGATTAATAAAAAAGGTATTAGTAATTAAATATAATAAACCTTTTTTGAGTGTAATTTTAAATTCCAGAAACATCAAACCACAAAGTCAAAGTATGCCAAAAATAAAATTAAACCAACCCTAAAAGTTAGATAACATTTGGGAAAAGCTGTAATGAGGTAAGGGTACAAGTATGTATACCCGCCGGTATGAATACGAGAAGAAAAAAACATTTGAAATCATGAAAGGATCGCAAATGTTACATATAGTCCTGATTATATCACATAAAAATATCAGGTGACTGGCTGCCTAGCTTTCACCGTTTCCCGAAAATAGCTCCGAGTATTAATTGTACGCCTTAAAAACAGTAATTAAAATTATGTAACAAATTGTTGAAGGATGGTGTAAAGGGATAGAAAGAGCTGGACGAGGGAGACTGGGAGATGCTGACGGAGTCCTCCTCTTCGTTCCTTACAGATACCAAATCCCAATACAACTAAATTCATGGAACCATAAAAATAACTTCGTTATATAGAAATTTTGTAACACTGAATATGGGAGAAAAAATGTACATACTATCACGCCAATTTCTTATTAGGGTAGACAGATAGGATAGAACTCTAATCTTTCCTATCTCGACACACATCCTTCGCCTCTTCCATACACGTATACACATTCTCATACGACGAAATTCATGGGACTATAAAAAAATCGTTGTACTGAAATTTTGTAACATTGAATATGGAAGAAATATATACATACACATACATTCTATCGAGTCAATTCCTTATCCGGGAAGATAGAGAGGAAAGAGCTCTAGACTTTCCTATCTCGACACACATCCTTCACCTCTTCCAACCTTCACCCATACACATTCACATACAACTAAGATTTCCCTGACTTTTTACGTTTCCTTCTTTCAAAATATCATTCTCTTGATCCAAACATATTTCCTTGGTCTTCTACCGTACCTGCCACTCACATTTTTACTTTATATTTGTTATGTTATTATTTTTTTATTCAGTCGTTCTTCATGCCCAAACCATCTCAGAGTGATCTTCTCCATCTTATGTGTTGAGTACGATGAAGAAGACCACTCAGAGATGATTTGGACAAGTTGAACGAAAAAATATAGTAACAAAAACTGTTTTATTTCTGAATTAAAAGTTAAAAAAACACACTCAATAATGTCTTCTCCAAAGAATGGTGTTATTTTGACTGTAATGATTTTTTCTTAGTAGCATTCATACCTGCATTTTTAACACTACATCATTATAACATCGAAACCCTAATCGATAAACCCGAAACTTTTTTAATGTATTCATTGCCATAGAAAGCGAAACCTTTATCATAACTCCTTTTTTATTATCATGTTCGTTTCTCTCAAAATCTAAGATTGCATTCAACGTACTCGTTAATAACTGTAAATATCAAATATTTTTTCAGTCAGTTCTCTCGCAATAATATATTAACAATATTATCTTTATCCATGAAGCCATCATATACATAATTTACACCTGTGTGCAATTAACACTTACAACAACATTTTTGTTTTCTTCACCTTTTTATTTTAGCAATTGTATTTACTAGCCATTCATTAAGTATTGCTTGTGTCATCTAACTCAGTGGTTTGAATTATCTAAACGGCAATTTTCGGATGAACAATGTTCGTTAAACCGATTTTTTTTATTTCGTTAAAAAGGGATTTCTTTAACTAGTATTTTATGTTTATTCGTTTCATTCAACTAAAAATATTCCTTACAGTGAAAATTTCGTAATGACGAAAATGAAAGCAAACAAGAATATGCAGTTCCCATATTGTCCCATATTGGAACGAATTAGATTCCCTTACAGTGCGATCGTACACTTGTAAGAAAATTGGATTTAATAATAATTTGATGAAAGATATGTTTCCGGGGGTGAGCTCCTCCTTTGTTGGCGTCACGCCGAATTGTGAAAGTAATGGCGATGGAGCCGACACAACGGAATTAAATAACAAATAAGCCTTTACAATATAAAGTGGGGCATGAATCGTAGTACAAAAATAAAATGAATTTGCTACAAAAATCAATTTAAATAGCTTCATCTGATAAAAAACCCCATAGAAAACTTACCAAAGGGAAACGAACTACGCAGAAACCTTTATAGATCTTCCGTATTACATATTAAGCTTTAAGTTAAAATAAGGATATTCAAGGAACTCGAATACATTTACAATAAAAAAATAGGTTTTCAATTATTGACGAAATAAAACCATGTTTTTTTATACTGACAAATGTTACACAGTGACTTAACGCTTGTTTCATGAAAAGGTGTAAGACATTTAAGTCGTTAATGGTACTGAATTATATAAATCATATTCACTTTTTATCTTTTAATTCGATTAATGACTTAATAATTATATTTCCTTTAATACAAAGTATTTTATGAATCACATATGTTTAAGGTACTCGTATACTTAATAAATAGATTGTGTGCAAAAAAATGTATGAAGTTCGGAAATTCAAAATTGAGAAAATTATATACGAACGCTCTCAAGTTTTTATGGTATCATTAAAATTAACAACTGTTCAATAAATGCGAGGAAATTTTATTTGAACATTGATAAAAAATTTTAACCGAGTTAGTAATCATAGAATATATTTTCTTCCTAAGTCTATTTGACCTGTTCCTGTACAGGATGCGGTCCCATACGTTGGCTCCTAACTGTTTTTTTCTTCATATTTTCACTGGTCTTCATATTTGAGACATGGTTTTAAGTAGGTTTTCGAAACATCATCATGTGTACAATTCTTACGATCGCCATATTTTCTACGTAAAAGTGTCATTGTCTTCTTATCTGCCTTCCTTACATAACAACGTCTTGAACTCCACACATTTCCCGCATATGCACAAAAAAAATCAAAAAATATAAAATTTGACTCACGCCATTTCTAAACTTATCCCTCCCGAGAGCGGTCAACTGATAAGAGTTTTATTAATGGTAATTTTTTGATAAAACTTTGCTACTCGACTATCTGATAATGCTTTTTATTTCTTATCGTGGATCGGGTAATCCGCTTTCTAGTGGGTATCTCGAGATATTTCCATTTGGTTTGAAAACATTAATAATCTCCACTCGAGAGACGATGCAAATAATTTGAATAAGTAAGCAATCATCTTCAATTTCAGATAATGTACTGATACTAGCAAAAACAACGTCAAAAATAAGATAAAACATACTGAAATATAATTAATTTGAAAGAAACCGTGGGATCCAATATTAATGGAAAATTATTTAAATAAAATTTATGCACAATCGTGAATTATACTCGTACAAAATTTACACGATAAGAGATGTATTTAACACATGGTATATGTTTTTAAATTAAGGTATGAAAAAACTGTTGTCTTTTTTCAAGTACACATACCACTAACTAAATCATACCAATGGGAACAGAACAGAAAGAGTAAGAGGAAATTATTGCTGGATCAAGTCAGTGAAATTTGTAAGGAAGAAAGATGAATCGAGCAATTTGAGAAGATTACAGATGTAGAGAAGGCGAATGAAGTATGCTGCGATAGATAAAGGTGGTGCTATTTCATATGTGCGTACCCCTGTTTATGAAGATGTGTTTGTAAAATATACGTGAATGTGAATGTTTCAAGTGAGTGTTTAGTATTTAGGACTAATATCATTTATGATATTTGTGATTAAGGAAGATTGTCACAGGCCTTGCCTATTGTATAATGGATAGTAAAAAAATACTTCCGTCACAATATTACTTGATGCCTCTATCATACCATTACATAAAACTATTAAAAACCTAGGAGTGCTAATAGATAACAATCTCTCATGGCGAGATCAAATAAATGAGGTAAGCCGAAGGATCTTCTTCAGCCTTCATTCCCTTAAAGTGTTGCAAAGATTCCTTCCAACTAAAACCAAAATTTTACTCGTGCAATCTCTGCTCTTTCCGATTCTGGACTACGCGGACGTATGTTACAGATGAACAGCTGGACAAATTACAGCGTCTTCAAAATGTGTGCCTAAGATTCATTTTCAACCAACGTAAGTACCATCATATAACTTCATACCAGAAGACATTGAACTGGTTGAATGTTAGAAATAGACGCCAAATTCACATACTGTCTCTATTGTATAATATCCTTAACTGTCCCGCCGCCCCCTATTATCTCGCCGAGAATTTTCAGTGTCTTTCCAATCATGGATTAGCGCTACGCTCAAACAGATTGTTTATTGGCCTTTCCAGTTCACCGCTCTTCTTTCTTTACGTCGTCCTTTACTGTCCATGCAGTGAGACTCTGGAATCAGTTACAAACCAATATAAGACTCGCTCCATCCTTGGCATGCTTTAAGAAGCGACTGAAAAACCTCTTAATTTCTAGTCAGTAAAATAACGTGTTTGATTCCTGATTTTTCTTTTCATTTCCTTTTGATTGATGATATCTCACTTTATATGAAAAATAATGTTCGGGTGACCGTCCGTCTTTGTGAGGTTCGTGGGCATGTGCTCACGTATATGTTTGTGGATTTCGTGGGGATGGATAGTCATTTGAATGATTTATGCGACCACGTAACTTGCTTCATTTACTTTTGTCTGGTTGGTTGGAAGAGATTGCCGCCTGGCCATAAGCCCGTCAGATTATATTTGCAATAAAAGTGTTAAATAAATAAATAAATAATAAATAAATAAAAAAAGAAGAAGAAGCCTTGCCTAGGGTAGTAGTTGTCTCCATGTCCACAAATTATGGGTGTCGACTTACTTACATTAAAATTGATTTTGATTGTAAGCGTTGTATTGTGAATTATAAAAAACGAAAAAAATACCATATCATTCCTGGCCTACGACCTTCAATGACCTAGTTGGTAAGACGCACTGGCTTCTAACCGGGGATTTTGGGCTCGGTTTCCCGTTGGTATCCAGATTTTTTTCAAAAGGGATTATAGTCTTCTATCACTAAATTTTTCGCCATCCACAAAATAATATATATGTAGTTTCTGAAATATTGAACATGTCAACATCCAATGCCCTATTTAAAAGGACATCTCGCGTAACAAAGGAAGTGAACTTTGCTTGTC
>CATKWJ010001186.1:0-58009 GCA_949825065.1 Odontocerum albicorne
TATATATATATATATATATATATATATATATATATATATATATATATATATATATATATATATATATTATATATATATATATATATATATATATATATATATATATATATATATATATATATATATATATATATATATATATATATATATATATTTTAAATTAAATAAGAAGATATAAAAATTTAGACAGAACAACTAACATAAGTGGCAATAGTAATAGTATACAATTCATATTAGTTGCGAGATGGATAGAGGAAAATTTTACAACTGTTATAAAAATTTATCAGTATACTTAAATAAAGATGAAATATTAAATTAGTAGGTTTGCCATGCTCCCTGTATACCTCAATCGAAATTTAATAAATCCCATGGTTCACAACTATTAAGGAATTTTCAGCAAATACCAATGACCCCCAACTTTTTGAAAGTCAGACCAGATATAAATATTGTAAGTAAAAAGTCCGAATTGAAAACTGATAATGTATTTCATAAACAACTGCAGATTTTTATCTCACAATAGTTCAATAATTTTATCTATTAAACTTGAATCTATTTTTATATTTATAGCAGCCATAACAATAGCTTCATGAAATGGATCAAAACCTCATATTTTTCAAAGCCGTTTTTTCCTGAAGAAAAAAATTCTTTGACTGAAACACCAACCCTTCTAAGTGTTCGGCTACCTTCTTATCAAATTATCAAAAGCTAAAATTTACATTATCCCCAATTTCATCAATCATTAAGCTTAGTATTATATTCTGAAAATTGTTCAGCTTTTGCGATTTAATATTTATCATCTATAGTTTAAGTATACCGTAACACGATTTTTTTACGGAGGTCATGATGCCAAAAAGGTTGAGTAACACTTACATTATTTTTTATGAATTACAAAATCTACTGGAAATTGGAAGCAATTTACAAAACATACTTACAATAAAGCAATGTAGAAGGTAAAATAACAAAAGTACATTTATGAAATCAAAAGCTAAACAATGAACGTGAAAAGAGAAAATATTAGTTATTACAAAAAAGAAGTTAAGAATTAGTTTTTATCAAAGCCTCCGCGGGCCAGAAAAATCACTTGACACAGATGATAAAGCAGACATAAGTTTGGTGATCACTGGCATAAATCCTCCTTGGAGTGAAATGTTACGTTTTTATTATGGTTATGAATGATTCAGTAGGACCTTTGTACACTTGTTTTGTTTTAATGCTTAGTTAAATACCATATCTAACTCTTCATATCAACCTAGATATGAAATGTGCATTGTGAAATATTTTTTTCTTTAGTACCATTCTTTAATTAAAAACAAAATAAATAAATATTGGAATACCTTTTGAAAGTTGATTATCATGTTTCAATTCCATACTTTATTAAATATTAGGTTTAAAGGAAGTTTGTGTTGAATTGAAACTCAATTTTTATAAATGTTTTTAGCTGGAGTAACATTTTGGCCATAAGTGAGACATTGACTCAATCTTTAATGTTAGATTTCAGTGCTATTGGAGAAGCAAGTATAAGACAACGCATTTAAATGGTTTGTAATAAATATGAATCGAAAAATGTGATTGGATTTACAAAACCTTTCTGTTTCTCTAAGTTTCTAATGTATGAGACAAAAAAAAACTTTCATTCATAACAAATCAGTATTTAGAGTGTCAACACAATGAAATTTTTACTAACTTAGATTATTTCAGTATGCTGACAGATGCACTTACTATTGTTACCAATAAATTACTGTAATAAGATTGCAAATTTATTTAATTATCGAGAAAAAACCGCACAAATAAAAAAATTATTTATTGATTTATCCCGAGTTTATTCCATGTATAATTTTTATTATGAAAGAGATGTCAGATTTGTTAATTTTTTATGTCACTTAATTAATATACATTTATTCACTGCATATTTATTCAAATTTGTTATTTTACTTCATTAATTTACATGTATGAATATATATTTCATTGTATTTTTAGTGTAATAGAAAACAATGAAAATTTATGTATTAGAAAATTAAGAATTCAAAGTCTTGTATCGATGTATCATATTATATTTAATCAACTCGAGTCAATGATACTCAACGCTAATATGTTCATACATAAAATATGTCTCAGATTCCACTATGAAAAAAATCCAGAGGCCTTAAAAAATATTTTTTCATGCTAAAATTTCATTATACTGAATATGAGAGGAAAATGTAGTATTAAAAAAACTGTTTTATTTCAATGATATAAATCGATGAAATAATTTTATTTTGACTGCACTGTATTTTTATCAGAAGCATTCATAATCGCATTTTCAATACACATAATTGTTGAAAAATATTTTACAGGGCATCAATGCTATAGGATAAATAAGCCCTTAATGTTTTCTATAACTTCATTTTCATGATCATCTTTTGACGACCAAGGAAAGTATGGTTGGATCAAGTGAATGATATTCTGAAAGAAGGAAATGTAGAAAGTCAGAGAAATTATAAAAGTTGTATGAGATGGTGTATGGATGTAGAAGAGATTAAGGATATGTCTCGAAATATAAATGTGCCATTCTGTCATCTCTGTCTACCCCGACAGGGAAATGGCGTGATGGAATGTATCTTCTGTAATGCAATTTTACTGCACAAATTTTCAGATCCAAAGAATGCAAAATGTTGTACTATTCAGAGTTAAAAAATTCAACTTGAGCGTGTGTGCTAGCTGACATGTTAAAGTATGTGCTGAACAAATATCTTTAAATTTTTTATCTTTTCATTTGAGTCCAAATTCATTAGCCATTCATTAGATATTGCTTGTGCCATTCAAGCCTGTTGGTTTGCATCCCCTTAATACTTATTTTCAGCCAAAAAATGTTATACACTGAAATTTTTATTTTGTTAAAACGGGATTCGTTAAAAATATTCTTTTATATTCGTGCATTTTTTCAACAAAACATATTCGCTATTCTGAAACTTAAGTTACTTCAGTATTTGTTAGAATGAGATTTCACTTATGCACTGGTGAGAGAACTAACTCTTAGAAAATGTGAACTCTGGTTCAAGGTTCTGTACAGATTAAGGTTGCTTTCATCTCATTTCTTGCATCACTACTTAGCAGTTAGGTTCAAATGTATGACACCGTTCAAATAACTACCATTTATTATACATACTAGCTTAAAATTTTGAAGCATAATACTGAGAAAGATAATATAACAAATATGAGATTTAGAAAATATGAAAATTTTAGAAATTGGATAAGGGGCAACTGATGTCACTGAACAAAATCAATTTATTTTAACACATTCACATAATATCACGCAAATAGAAGAAATTTCAAAGGAACATGAAAATAGTTACAATTTTATAAAAATAGCCAAAAATCTATTGATAACATTAAGGAATAATTTACTTCAAAATATATTGAAGTCAATGTTGACAGTAAGAAATATTTTATAAATTTTTATAACTGGATAAATGCTTAAATCGTCATTAGAGAATTTTGATGGAATGAGTTTTTTCAAGGTTCAGTTACTCAAAGAACAGTAAGTTTACTAAAAAATCTTATAACAAACTGTATGTATGCGGAAAATTGTTTTAAAAATGTATATTTTAATATACTTTTGTTATACAGTATAAGAATAACATGAAAACGCATAAGTGTGAGGTTTTAAACAATTTCTTAACACCGTATAAATAAAATTGAGTGGATTTATAAAGAATTCAGATTACGACGTACAAAGTCCTTTGCAATGATTTTACAGTTGTATAGTGTTAAAAAGATAATTTAGCTATTAAAACAAAATGACAATGAACACTCCCTAAACTCATATTTAAACAATTTATGTGATAACTAATATTTTCATTGATAAGTTAAATATCATTAAAACCTGTAGTTGACTATCAACAAATTTATTTTATAGGGTGTCGAAAATAAACGTATAAATAATCACAACTTAAGAAATTTATATAATAATAGCTTATGATGAATGTCAATGTATTTGATTAAATAAAAATAAAATAAAAAGGATTTTAAATATACAAAACTATATATATATTAGAATATTAACGTTTCGGCACGAATAGACTTACCTATTTATACATAAATTGAATCATTCCTTATATGTTCATAAATAAAAACACTTGTATAACACCAGCAAACAACCTCTTCTAAAAATGAAGATTAAATATTGCAGTAAGTCGTAAACGAAAATATTGAGATTGCTAAACAAGACGTCCTTGAATACACTTGAACATAACCACAATTTTGTACGCACTCGCACGATTATGATAAACTACGTATGTACTGGCCGTTGATTATAAAGGAACAAAAGATTTAAGAACTAGAAAACTACTTTTCAATGAAATAAAGAGGCCGATCTTTTTAGGCGTTTTAAATATAGTTACAACAAATCTCTTTTAGTCTTAATAAGTTACATTTTCGCAATTATTTCAAATGATTTGTTAAACCGTTTCATTTGAGACGATTTAAGTGAAACGTTCGAATTGTGATGTCTCGTTTTTATAATAAATTATAAAGATTAACGTATAATAGATTGGTTACTTTTTTTAATGTTAGATATTAATGAGAATAGTTATTGGACCCCAAAAGTACCCCGACTATGAGAAATATAATATTGTTACTCTAAGAAGTCTATAAAAAAGAAGCGGACCGTGAATAAAAATAATCATGATAACATATATTATTGCATTCATTGATTTTCTTTTAAAAATATAATGGACAACACTTATTTTTTATTGATTCAAGATTTACTATTATTTAATTTATTCGAAACAAAATTAAGAAAACACGATATTTTTATTGATACCAGCAAGCGGCAATGCTGGTCTGGGCGGGATGGCGAGGCGGCTCTAGCAGGTGGCAACGCTGGTCCGGGCGGGACAGCAGAGCGGCTCCAGGCAGTGGTCAAACTGGTCAGGGCAGTACGGCGAAGCGGCTCAAGCAAGCGGCAACATTGGTCCGGTCAGGAAGTCAACCCGTTAAGAAAACGGGAGAACTGGAGTGGAGACATCTTTGCTGATCTGCTGCAGGCTGCCGAATGACTCCCAGCTGGAACTGGCAGTTGTTTAATATTAGCTTAGTGTTGATGCATGCACAGCTCTCAGGTGAAGTAAATCCTCCCGGCACGGCAACCGGGTAAAAAGTGAACTTCTCAGGTGGCAAATCCATCCGGAACGGCAGCCAGGTGAAGAGTGAACTATTTCCGTTTCGGGATCACCCTTTTTATAGCGACCACGAGATAATTTTGGACAGCGTAAGTGGTTTGCTTATCGTGTTGAGAATTTACCCAACTCGTTTTTCTCATCCATTTTCCATTACCGTCGCGAGTTAATTCGGCGTCTGATTTTTTCGTCGTTAGGGCGTAGCTAAGGATCTTTACAGCTCATTCATTCATCAGGACTAAGAGCGTTGCCTTTTTTCCATCGGCGAGCTGAATTAATTACTTTAATTTGATTTTTCTTTCAATGTTTCTTCCTTCCTTCGGGATGATGAATCTCATCATGATGGGCGAATAGTCGACAAAGACGCCTATGGGCGCATCATTATAAATTGATTCATTTATCTCTTAAGACATCACCAACATTATAGTTCAAATATTGTTAAGCACAGTAACATCTCTATAATTCTTACAAAATTAAAATAATAAACCAGAAAAGACAGAGAGAGACATCTAGATTGAAACATCGCAAAAATCATTGGAATTAGATAAAAATCAGTTTTTTTTGTCGGACTGAATGATATATATACAGATATTTTTATATAAGTTATAATGATTTTTTTCATGAAACTCAATTTAATCCCTAAATTATTAACTTTTTTCATAGTGTAGAATAGTTTCAAACCATTTTCATCTTATTCTTAAAAATGTATTTTTTATAAAATCGATAGAGGTCACTCCCTAAAAGCCAGTGGCGAATCACGAGTTGAAAATCTATTCATCAGTTCATATTCTGAACTTGTAATTCAAAAAGAGCATTTAGTTCAGAAGAGACTACAAATCGAATAATTTTCATTTCTCATTCAATCTAAAAAAAACTAAAATGGAGTTTTCATTAAAAGAAAGTTGAAAAAATACTATAAAAACCATTATTTTCACTAAAATATGTATTTACTATACTTCAGAAAGTCTAGGATGAACCATGCGACGTTTGTCACAAAGGGATGGGGTAAAATCGTTTTTTTTTTTACAAGTCGAATAGTTTTTTTATAAATCGAACAATTGTTTTTTTCTAAACTGACGTTTTAATTCCTAATTTTCATTATACTGACTTTCTAATGTATTGTATGTATCTTTAAATAGGCCAAGATCCACTATGAATTAATACTAATTACGAACAATTAAAATCGATTTTTGAAAATCCAATTATCGAATACCCCATCCCTAGCCAATGCAGACTAACGTAGTGACTTTTGACAAACGTCACCAAATATTATTTGATTTTAACAAACTACCACATTTTTGCTAATTTGTGACAAGATGTATTAATTTGTCATTATTGTTAGTTTTATGTAATGTATTTACCTAAATAACTTGCTATTTATTAGAATCGAGGCTTATATTAAAGTTGATAAAATAATAAAATTACTGAACATCGTTACAAGGTTGTATTGGGGCAAATTTGTGAGCTGTCATCGGTTCATCCTAGATTTTCCGAACTATAGCCATTTTTGTAGGTATACGAGATGTTTTGTTTGATATCAATTTAATATTTATCAGTGGATTAAGAGAGGTGTTTATATGGAATAATGGATACATGAAAATAAACACATTCGTATTAAACTTCAAACAGAGAACTCGCTCAAAACAATGGAGTATGGAAGATAAAGTTAGAGTGCAAGAATGGAGTGTGAAAGTTACAAAGGCGGTTTACTGAGTGAAGTGATTAATTAAACTGTAATTTTAATGAATATAATGTTCAATGTAAATTAAAGTGTGGTATTACGTTATTATGCGAGTATGATAAACGTAGAGCGTGTATTAGAGTGAATGGTGCTTTGACTGAGTGGTTTAATATAACAAAAGGGGTAAAGCAAGAATGTGTCATGTCATCTTGGTTGTTTAATATTTGATTCATGTGTGAAGGAACTACTAAGGTCAATGGTGGCATGCAAATTTCGAAAGGCCATGTCTGCGGATTGCTTTATACTTATCCACGGTAGTGTTAACTGAGAATGAGGATAAATTAAAGAGTCTGATAATTAAATTGTTTAAGAAACGTAAAGAGAAAGATCTGATAATAAATGTTGCGAAATCCAAAGTCATGGTAATAGATAAAATGTTTAAGGAAAAGAAAATGCGATAAATGGGCGAATAATCAAAGATTGGAGGAAGTTGAGGAATTTTGTTATTTGGATAGTATTTTCTCAGATACTAGAAGAGTAACGAGAGATATTGAATGGTGTGTAGCAATACGAAATAAAGTTAATGGAGTTCTAAAACACATATGCTCGAATCAAACAATATCAAAATCTGCTGAGATGATAGTTCACAACAGTATTTTAGTACCAACCTTAATGTATGGGAGTGAAACGTGGAAAACACTGAATGAGCCGAATAAATTCTATAGAAATACGTGCACTGAGAAGAATACGTAGGATAAGGATTTGGACATGTAGAACAAACAAAACAAATATTCAGTGTAAATGTATGTTAAGTATAAGGCGTGGTAAATGATGATAAGGAAAGTATGGTTGGATCAAGTGAATGATATTTTGAAAGAAAGAAATGTAAAAAGTCAAAGAAATCGTAAATATGATAAGGTCTACCATATTGGTACGTACAATAGAAAAAGCGAAGGGTGTAAAAAGTCTCTCCTTGCTGCCTACCCCGACAGGAAAATGGTTTGATGGCATGTATGAACTCAAAACAATATTTTTACATGATATTTAACAGGTGAATTCTCTAGTCGAGTGATAATAGTCTTAAAATTCTTGTCATTTTCAGTCGGCCTGTCGTCGTCGTTATTTCTGGGCCTCGTAGTCGTGGATCCCCTCGCCATACTAACGTCAATTCAATTGAAAAGCGAAGCTGTGCCTTGTTTTTATTTCGTATTGTTTTGTTTTTTTAATGTTTTCTCTTCTTTAAGGGAGTGAGCCGTTGCATACCAGCAAACTCATCAATCACACTGCTGTATTAGATTCGATGGCACTTCGAAGTAAGACTATCTATCTATTATATTTTCCCTTTTCTTTAAGAATGTACGAGTATATGGCTGAAGTTATAGGTATCCTACTATCCCGAACACTGGACGGGAAAAAAGGGTTACGTCACTCGAGGGGAGTAGCACAACGCGGAGCTCGAACCGGTAACCTTCCGCACGGAAGTCCAGTGCCAAGTCTCAGTCAGCCTATAAACTTGGTGTTTTTTTTATCCATATCTTTTTTGATCCTATATGGCAGCAAAATTCAATGATCTGTTAACCGCTACTTGTATTTTATGACACCTTGTCGGTAACGTTGTGTTCACAATTTACCTTTGTAAATTAATAAAAATTGTAATATGTTATATCACTGAAATTATATAATACATACGCTTCCTGACTCATAAATCATAGATCAAGATAACCTTGATCCTGATTCTCTTCGTTTAGAGTTAGTAGTTCTGTTAGTAGACTTAAGGCAGTCTATAATCACAGAAGTCTTATTAATTAAGATAGATACGACTCGAAAGCAGAAGGGACCAAGAAGAAAGTAAAGTAAGATTAGGAATAGAAATCATACACAAGTGTGTGTATATATTATTTGTCTAAGAATCTAGCCCTCAAACTCGTGTGAAAATTTCTTCCACCACTTTTGTGCTATACAATATGTATACCGTATAAAGTATGAGTTATACATACTGTACATACAATATGAGTACACTTAACATAAAGAAACATCACCTTGACAATGCGAGGTGACGTGTTCGCATTCAGCATGACGTGATGCTTTCGAGTTCCTTGATAAATGTCGCGGGCGGAATCCGATCCCACACTGGTCACCGTCGTCGCCTACACCCTTTCCGAGCAACGTCATTCAAATAAGAAAAAAATATTAGTTTGATCATAATATAATATGGTTTACTAAATATCATCTTCCTTAGATTTGTCAAAATTAATTATTTACCCACTCTTTTCTTTGATAGTTCAATCCATACACATCTATAGGGATTAACCGTCCATAATATGCCAAATATATGCGGCATACACAGGCATCAAAAGACGAGAGACCTCAATAATAATTTGATATTATTATCTAAAATAGTAAACATCCTCGTTCTCAGAGTTCTAATACGTGGATCAAACCTTTCGGTCCCAAAAAACTGTTGCCATCACTTTTCTGGTGTTGAGATTCGGTTTTTCTTTTTCGAGCACACATTTTTTTGTAGCCATGGTGCTCTGTCACTATTTCATGTAGGAGCAATCGTGAAATTTGTGGGAAAGATTCATGTACTGTGCTTCAAGTTGCCTATAAATTTCGATAGGCCGAACATTTTGTGCATTCAGAAAACGAATGACACTACGCACTTCACATTTGGCGGGATTTTCGATTGGCGCAGCCATTTTGAAAGGTTACAGAACAAAGACGCACGACCGTTCAGCAACAAAATTCGGCTCGCACTGAAGCGAAAGAAGGAGCTAACTGGCGCGCATACGATCGTGGTGGTGGGGGATCGGCGCTGGGCGTGGTGCGCAATCGTTCTTTACTTTCCAGACGCGTCTAATATATAGCACGAATGCCCATGGAAATTTCGATTTGTTAAAAGTGTTTAGAAATTTAAATAGGAAGTAAGACAGCAGGATTGATATACTCGTATTTAATAATTTACTTCTTAGTTTTAAGGCTTCACTAAGGGACGCTCGAGAAAACTCATATTTATTCCTCTTTTCGAAATGTAACATAAGTTCGAGTATAGTTTTTTTTGTATTTGTACATATTTTTATCTCTGTTGTTTTTATTTGTGTGTCTATGTGTGTTTTTTTAATACATAAATAAAAAATTAAAGGAAAGAGGACCCGTTACGATTCAAGTCTAAAAAAATTGACGATTATTTCTTAATGTTGTCTTTTACATTTTGTGCACAATCGCTATTTATTCGATTCTAATCAAACATGTCTAATTCCCTCGGACGGTAAAATGGAACAATCTAAAATATTTATTATCAAATAAAATTATTTAGGGACTTTCGCTTTATAGACTAATAATTAGGCGTCACTTTTATCCATTTGATATCCGAAAGAGTTGGTACAATTTGATTTACACCGACTTACATATTATTCGCATTATTGAACAGTTAAAAAATACGCTGATGTGCTCCGATCGTCTCACTTAGGTTTGCCATCGGATCCAGCACAGCGGTGGGAAGCCGGTGAGTTTGCTGGTGTGCAACGGCTCACTCAATTAAAAAAAACTCCGCGGCACAACTTCGCTTTCCAACTGACTTGACGTTGGAATGGTGAGGGACACTCGACTACGAGGCCCAGAAACGACGACGATGATAAATTCTCAATCAAACTATTCATTTCCGCTAATTATTTACCAATATTTCGTCAAGATGGTAAATTCTAAAGTACAAAACAATAATATAATTAGAATAAATATTGACTCGTATATCACTGTTTAGTAAATAAATATCACATCATTAGAGTTTTTTTAATCTTTAAGATATTTATAAATTATTTATACCTTTTAAATTTAGGAAAAATCATTACTGACAATAATCTCAAAACTAGCGTGCAAATATTAAATATCTAGTATGACTTATTCATCAGATTATTTGCACTGGTAATGATGCATAAAATATTTAAGAATATCACTATATTATTACAACATAATCACGTAGGATACTAAGTCCAATGGGGCTGTTTGCGAAAAACTCCGAGAAGATTTTTCAAGATGCCTGTTTAGTGATTTATTTTAAATATTTGATATGCCAGATATTTTTTTAAACAAAACCTATATTTGGCGAGATGTTCTTTTATAAAAAAAACCGCTTAATATACGAGTATTTCATTGTTTTTATTTGAAGATCTTCTTCTTGATCTTCGTACACATACCGGAAGAAACCTTGACACTTGGGTTCTTCAGCCTCGAAGGCTCGCCCACTCCGTAGTCCTTATTTATTGCGACAGTAATCAACGTTTTTGGACAACGGAACCTTTCTAGGTAATAATATGATGTAAGAATATGTAGGATGTCCTTTTTGTTCAGTAGTTATTTTATTTACATTTTAGTTGACTGAGGACACGCCTAGTTTACTGGGGACATGACAAATGAAGGGCAACAAACCCAGATCCATTAAAATTGTGTATCCAAATTAAATTACCTGATGGTTTTTCGCTAATTATGTATATTTCTTGTCATGTGTAAAATAAATAAAATATAAATATGGTGGGGTAATAACCGAATAAACGTTTGTAACAAAAACAAAGGTTTTTATATTTTGACTTGACATATATTGTATTCTTACAAAATTCCAACATCTTTTTTTCTGATTTGAGAGTCCTAATCTTCAAAAGTCAAAAAAATTTCCCTACATTGTTTTTCAAAAATCGTGTTTAAAAGATATCACAGTTTTAAAATTAAGATATGTAAGGGAAATTCGGTGTTGGAAAAAAGTGATGAAAGTAAGATAATTGCGGTAGAAATGAGAACGTTGCATACAAAATTATGGAAAAACAATATATGATATAATAAGAACTAAGATTATTAGTGAATAATGCGTATTGAAAGAATATGCAGTGCTTCAGATGAAGAAAGGTGCATTGAGATGGTTCGGCCACGTAGAAAGAATGAATGATTAAATATTTACAAAAATAATCTATACAGATAGTATAGGAGGTACGAGATTTTAGGGAAGACCTATAAAAACGTGTAACAACCAAATTAATCAAATTCTGTATAAGAGAAGTGAAAACCGTTATAACAAGAGAGTATTCATGACGAGGCAGAAGCTAAGGATGTTTGCCAAAATAAAATAAAGTGGAGATATGTTATTTCTGCCTACCCCAAAAGAGATATGTCGTGATGAGGATAAGGGTAATGATACAATTATCAAATTTGGTATTTTTTTCATAGTCATGTCGTGTTTTTACGAACCTCGGCCAGATTTCTTTCGTCATAGTTCACCACTGGAAGTAAATTCAAAACATACGAGTTATACTTTTTAGAATTTTCATTTCAATCAAAATAAAAACTCGTAACTGCAAACACTTAAAACATATGCGAGTACTTCCCAATTTGTGGCAGTATCTCAGAATATTTGGTAAATACAAATTCGTTGATTGATTTTTTTCTTATATACAATTATCGAAAAATGTTTATTACAAAAATTCAATAAATAATTATCTATTTCACCATGTTTTTTTAGTGATTACTGGATAACCAGAACTATATACGAATGTCAAATAAGGTCAAGCTATAGATACAACTATTTGACGCATCAACCAACGCAAATTAGACAATAGAATCTGAATAAAATATGAAATCGAATAATTTTTTTAGTTCATTAACTACATTTTTACATGACACCATAACATTGTATTTTTAATGTGGAGAACTTATGCGAATAACGTATGTATTGTATTAAACTTCTGTCGTTATTAGTACAATTTAGCTGGTTTATGCAATTTTTACCAAGCATCTTGTGTGAAAAATCAGATTATCGGCATTCTTCGGGTTCCATCGGGAATTGAAACCTCCCAATTTACGCCAATTTTGCATTTATGAAAAATAAAAACTTTGATATATTATAACTTAATGGGTTAATGTTTGATATCGAAAAATTTTGCATTTTATTGTACCATAGAAAATAATAACTTTCTAAAAAGGTAGTTAATGTGTCAAACATAAAAATTATATCTATTTCAATATGTACAAAATGGGACACACGAGTACGTTAAAATTTATTTTAACAGTTTCGTGTAAATACATCTGGAGGATTTTTGCTTTAAAGCACTTTTTTTAATCAACCATATTTTGTTTAAAAAAATATCGATATCCATGGCCGTGTTTTAAATTAAGTAAATTAATATAATATTTGAGTAAAAATAACAAAAATTAAAAGAAAAAATAAGTCTGAAGGAAAACAGGGATAAGGGTGGGAATTTTACTAGTTTTAGAGGCAAGGCATATTTTGAAATCGATAATATTTTTTAGGTTTTTTCTTTAAAATTGAAAAAGGAAGGACATATGTGTATAATAGAGCTAGGAAAATCGTTAAAAAGTCATGTCGAGTGAACCACAAAATGTGATATGTAGAATGATGTATGGTGCGGTGGAATACAAATGATCTTGCCGTCACCAGATTGGAAAGACAGTCCATGTTCTGGGGATGATCCTGTAAAGTTACTTTGCAAACCGGTTTGTTCGAAAAATGGCTGCATAAAAATGAAGTCAAATTATTCTGAATTCTGTTAACACTGCCCAAAACTGAACTATAATACTGGTAACACAAAATGAGAAAATTTGTCAGAAATTTTAAACTGCTCTCATTTCACTACGATTTATTATGACAAATTTGGTAGTGAACTTCTTCACTTAAATGTTCTATGAATTACCGTTCAGACCTTAATTGATGAGCGTAAATCATGAGCATATGTTATATATCATAAATCAAGACTATTATCCTCATATCCATTATCATCCTGTGTTAAGACATCCCTTTATAATTTCATCCCTTATTTCACCTTTATTTTAATTGGCTTCCTGATGGGTTTTAATGCATAAAATACTCAACTCAACCCTAATAATTTTAGGAGAGTTGATTGTAAATATTAGAGTTATATAATGTTTTTTTTATAGCCAAATGTTTTTATTTAAACCTTTTGTTGCTAATGCGAGATCACTGATTAGCGCAGTTCGAATTTGAGGTTGGCGTACCTGTTTGTCCTTTTTAGTAAAATCGCTTACGTTTGCATCGCAAGGAACGATCACAAGTTGACTTCTCACAGTTAGGTGCGTAGGCTAAACCAGATATTGAAGAAATAAAAATACAGCACCCAAGAATCATTATGGCCGTGCAAAAATCTTATTTGCTAAATTGATGTAACGTTAATTCAAAAAGTTCCAGTCAGCCCAAAACAGTATATGCGAAAATAACTGTATCATCCATTTTCAAATTATTTTTAAATCAAAACGTTCTTAAATAATACGAGTACTTTTATTTAAAAAAAATATTTCACATTGTTGATACTAAAGTACCTGTAAAGTGATTTTAATTATTCTTAACCCACGATCGGTTGAATAGAAATGTTGCATATTTCCTGAGACATCGATTTTTTGCTGACTTTCCATCTTTTAGTCGGTCTTCCAGGAAGACAATTGTCAGGGGATTATCTTCTACATACCACACTATGGAAGATTATTGGGTGTTAATCAATTTAATGTACACATGCCAGTGTTTTTTTACTTTCCTATCTGGCAACATATTCTATAAGATTTCGCTGATTTCTTAAATATTTTTATTCTATCGTTTATAATTTTTCTGGCAACATATTCCATTATAGATTTAACAGATTTGTCAAATATGGGTATATTTTATTCTATCGCTCATAGTTTTTCTGACAACATAATCTATTATAGATTTCTCACATGTGAGTATTTCTTATTCTATCATTCATAGCTTTTCTGGCAACTTATTCTATTATAGATTTTGCAGATTTCTCAAATATGTCTCGTCAAGTCCTTAATTCAGAGCTGTTCATTTGTTTCTGTAGTATTGTGACACTCGTCAATTCCTTAATTCAGAGCTGTTTACTTGTGTCTGTGGTATCTGCTATTACGTCGATTCCACAAGGCCTTATGGAATTATTTAACTTATATATTTTAATTAATTTTGCAGAATAAACACTGTGTACTGTTTTTTGTATGTGACTAAATAGAAAATACATTGTTTAAGTTTTCCGTAACAGGCTCAATACTAACGTATAGTGTTGAAAATGATGCGTCGTGTTCACTTGCGCTATGCCTCTTTACGGCTCACTTGACTAGTCATTGCAATGTGTCGTGTTCACTTGCGCTGTGCCTCTTTACGACTCACTTGACTAGTCATTGCAATGCGTCGTGTTCACTTGCGCTATGCCTCTTTACGGCTCACTTGACTAGTCATTGCAATGAGTTGTGTTCACTTACGCTATACCTCTTTACGGCTACCTTGACTAGTCATTGCAATGGAACTTAAAAATAATAATTCAAAACATCAGCATAGTTGCATAATTGACCCACAGAGTGAATGTCATTTGGTTTAAACCATTGTATACTTTTGCCTTTAGTGTTAGTTTTACGACATAAAAAAACAAAGGACTTTTAAAGAACGTAGTTTATTTTTTAACCAAATACATTTTTTTTCGTATTGGTAATAAATAAATAGGTTTGAATTTTATAGTATGACCGAGAAAGAGTATAAAATATATTATACGCCATTTACCTTTTGAGGTAGACAGAGAGAACAAAGCACCAAATTTTCATATCACAACATATTTTCTTCGCCCCCTCCATATACTCGTATATACACATCGTCTCATACAGTTCCTTCTGTTTCACATACTTCTTACTTTTCCTTCTTTCAAAATTTTATTCATTTGGTCCAGTTATACCTTTATCGGTTGTACTCTTCCACGATTCCCACTCACAGTTGCATTGTAAATTTGTTTAGTCAGTCTTTCTTAATAATAAATAAATAAGAGAAAATACAATATAGGTATATTAAAAAAACGAGATTTTTTATTGGAATTTAGAATGCTGTTGATTCAGTGCTACGTTCACGAGTATCTACAACTGTGACTTCCCAAATTGCGATACATCGGTCACATAATGGGATGCACAAAGTACACTAAACACAACGAATCATTCAACAACAATTTTACAAAAGATATAGATGAAAACGACGCATGTCTTAATTCAAGAACTCGCGTCAGTGGTTTGGTTGCAGTTTAAATGAATTGTTAAGGCGCAATTCGACTGAGGCAACACTGAACGACATGAGGCATGCAACATGTTTCCTAGTGTTGCCTGTTCCTAGGTGTGCGACTATGTGCCACAAATTTGAACAATGTCGCATGCGGATTTTGACTCCCCGAGTCACATACGCTCGTCGTCAATACGTGTAGCATGCGTCTTAAACAATTCCATGGAGGCAACGTCAGTTTAGTACATTATGTTTTTACAAACAATCGAGGAGGCTGCATATTTGGTAATAGTTTTGAATCGTAGAAAAAGACGAAAGCCTCGGTGTTGGAAAAGAGAATTATATGTTGGTAGTCAAGAAGCTCAGAATGATGAAAAGCTGAACGCAAATTCTTGATTTTTTTTACATCGATTACAGTGCAATCGTATTTACTCGCTAACTGCTTCAGTTTATCATTCTTTATCCTGTTGTCTTTATAATCACTTATTTTATTATTCCCTAACTTCGGTGAATTATGATAATCTTCAATAAATAAGGTAGTTTTATCAATATTTCACTCCACGTCGCACGCTACAAGCCGCACCGATCCGCTGACTTTCGGATATCGGCGACATTGTTCAACACACTGAAACATGTCGAAAGGTGACGCATGCGTCCCGGCAACAACAATCAACATGAAGCATGCTACAAACATACTTGCTTCTTGTTGCTTTGTGTTCCTTCGATTGAAAGACTGTGTGTAGCATGCGTCAATGCCGCATGCATTGACGCATGCTACATGTTGCCTAAATACATGTTGCCTAAATGTTGACTCAGTGGAATTGCGTCTTTACAGGCTGCAGCCAACAAAATGAAGATTGATACGATACTGGCCAAACTTCGATATGAAACGGCACTCCAAGTAGATCAGTTATGGTAACAATGTATCGATAAATGTTAACAAAATTAAATGGAGTTTTGTTTTTATGCACAAAGTTCACGCATCACTTAAATGTCGGTGTTCAACTGGGAACACGATGCTCCGAAAGATGTACAGTTAAGATGACTGGATGCTTTCACCTACACGATCTTAAATTGGTTTGTTGCTTCAGCTCCCAGCATGAAAGGTGATCGAATTCAATCGGTTTACCGTAGGAAGTTCTGTGTATCTTTTGGTGATCATATCCTGTAAATATGAAAGTAACATGAGTTTTCTTCTGAACCAGGTTGCGAATAACAATAATTTACAAAACAAAGAACGTATTGAATAATTATGAATTATAACGAATATAATCCATGACAGAATAAACTTTTTTACAATATAATCAATTGTTACTGAATTATAATACCTAGAGTTTTTTGCCGTTGCTGGTCCTGTGGTGTGGAATGGTCTGCCTTCTAGTGTCAAATATATAACATAGGTGGCGTATGCAGCTTTAGAAAGCGATAAAGATAATACTTTTTGAGAGGTCTTATCAAATTTTTTGAGTGTTTCGAATCCTGAGTTGTTACAGCCTTGAGGAGAGTTTGCTCTCTAAACGGCACTATATAAATTATACTTTTATTATTAATATTATTAGAAGAAGAGACATAAATATGTTGCCATTTAAATTAGTTACAATAATTAGTTTTTATCGGTTCACATCCATTTGATAAAGTTTATTTTAAAGTAATCAACTTATAAGACTCAATTTGGATACATACACGTATACTATCCCTCCATTTCCCTGTCGGGGTAGGCAGATATGACAAAGCGCCAGACATTCTTACCACAAACCCTTCGATTTTTCTGACTTTTTACGTTTCCTTCTTTAAAAATGCCATTCACTTGATCCAAACATACTTTCTTTGGAATTCCTCTACCACACTGTTTAATCACATATACCTACATTTTAAATTACAAATAAAAAATATTTCAAATAAACACGAATATTCTCTTATAAAACAAGAAATAGTAAAAATGTAATGTAAATTAAATAAAGTATAAATATAATACTATGAAAAATAAATAGTATAATTGGTATGCAAAAAATGAAGCCGTTAAACTCAACTAAAAATATTTCAAAATTTAATTATGTATATTCTTTGGTTTATGGTTATAAAATTGTCAGCCATAAATAGTCGAAATCCAAATAATATTATATTCTAATTTTTTCAGTAAATGTCTTAAATAATATTTGCATATTAATGTTAATGTTTCCTGAATGTGGTTTGCATTTTTTATCAATAAAAATCCCTCGATCGAGAAGCAACTCAAGATCACATTTCCTAAGAGATGATACAACAAAACGGAGGCGCCCTTGGCAGGTTTTGGTAACCATTCGAAGTTATTAAAATGTATTCATTGATTGATTTCCATATACTCAACAGCGCTTTTATAATTATATAAGATTAACAGTCAATTTTATTTCCCAAATACTACATATAAAATTTTGACTAGTTATTCTTGACCTTTTACGAAATGCAGGATTTTAAAATAACTTAAAAATCGACTAATTTGTCTATGTTTAGATAGATTTCGATAGAAATACTACCTATTGCTGAGAGTCTCATATCGCAACTTCCAGAAAATGACGATGTTCTTTTTTCGATCATGACCAAGTGACTGAAATAACCCTTCACTAAAAAAAATCTGCATATTTATTTACTACCGGCGTATAACAAAAGGTTTCCAATTGAATTATGCTAATTGTTCTAGAGAAATGTTCGAGTACCTACAGGCTATAGGGTATCATAAAATGGCAACTACCCTTTCCTTTCGTGGCAAACTCTTAAGCTTCAATCTTGTCCCTTCGCCCTGTAGCAATTTTTACTGCCATCTGATCTGGACCAATCCACAGAGCACATTCTGTAACGGGAACTCCATTTAGCTTTACATCGGTTCATCTTCGAATCGATTGGCTACTCAGCTCTGGTGGCGTCAAGGAATGGTTTTGTTACATTTGAAGTTTTCTGTGAAAGTACTGGCAACTTGCCGGTTTGTTTGAAGTCCAGGCCTTAAACCACTTTTACTGCGCTGTGAGTCATTTTCCTTCACCCGTAATATCGGACCTTAAGTCCGTCGTCACTGCTATTATATTCACACTCATACCGGAGGAATCCCTTTGGGCAGTTCCTTATTCGTCACTACTTGACGTCGCACTCATAAAAAAAATAAAGAATATTTCGATCTTCTGTGTAGATCGCGCTGGATGGGGGCTTATTTTGTCCCACATAACAGTGTGGGTGTTGATGGGATCGAACTTAACTGAACTACGAGTATCTTTTCCTTTCAAACATAGACGAAATATGATTCTTGCGACCAGTACTGGAAGAGATTTATTGATTTTATAGATTAGGTTGGAGTAATTTCGAATGAAATATTTTCTCAAAACTCGTAATTTCTAAATTTGATTTATATTATCAAAATTAAAGTTCAAAGTTTTTCAAAATCTTGTGCTGGTCAATTATTGACCGATTTTCTTATTTTTTTATAGTTTTAGGTGCAACGTCTGTGAGAAATCTGCATTGTTTTAAAGATAATGTTTAACCCGATTTCCAACGATCTTTCGCAAAATAATGATTATTTATTTTAACTCGTTTGGAAGACAATCACTTACCTCGGGTGATTAAGCAACATTGCTCATTGTACTTCTGGTACTTATCTTGTGATTTTTTGGAGAACGGCACTATTGAGTCACGATAGTAATGCAATTATCAACTTATACACAACATGAGTAAATTAATTGCATTATTTTCGTGGTATTTGTGTATAATAGGCACGGTCAAACATTGGCTCGAAAGCCGTATATAACCAATTATTCCTTAAATCAAACTAAAAGACAAATCTACCACAAAATAAGGTTTGGTTGCCGAAGAATAAAGAGTTATTTTATTTGCAAAATTCGTGATGTACGAGATCGCGTCTAAAACACTAGAAAAATATAACCATTTATTGACGAAATTTGTTCAATAGTTAAATATACCCGTATCACGGAATGACTATGAAATGAAACGCAATTAAGCTTTAATTGGCTGGTATTCATTCAATTACATTACAACTCATTCCAATTAAACGTTCATGAAACTTCTGCCAGGTAATATTTTCTGTATTTAATTTTAGCGAAAAAACGAATGCACTGCATAATCTTAATATTCGACTACCCCTAGCACCAATATTCATGAATAATGTGAGCTTGCCCCATTCGAGTATTTAATATGCACTATTTGGTGAAAAGTCTGTTATTAAAAATATCCGTATATGCACACCATCACACCATTTTCCTGTTAGAGTAGGTAGAGAAGACACAGTGCCAAACTTTCCTTTCACGATTTACATCCTTCGGCTTCTCCACATCGATACATTTAATACAGCTTCTTCAGTTTTTCTTACTTCTTATATTTTCTTTCAAAAGTTAATTCCCTTCGTTTAACCACGACTCGGACTTACACATGTATTAAAAAAAAATTCATCAGTATTTCCTCATCAATTCGTTCAACATATCCAAATCACTTCAACGTGTTTTTCTAACATAAGTTTTTAGCTATTAAACCTTTTAAAAATATCAATAGTATATTTTTAAATTATTCTGTATTTATTGAACGAGTGTAAAATCAATAAATTTAATCGTTGAGCATTGATCATCTTAGCTTCCAAGGTGGGACTGGTGATTGTTTTGCTTTTTTTATTATAATTCATGCAACTTTTCCGGTGTGCCTTATTTGACCTGTGTGTGCGATATCAGACTACTGAGAAAATAATATTTTCATATAAAAGTTCTAAATATAACTTTTGAGCCTTTCCGTGTTGGTATGCTTGTACGATGGCTTCCGTGGTTTAGTTAGTAAGACATTTGTCATAGAAACTGGAGGTTGCGGATTCAATTTCCATTGATACTTAATGTTTTAAAAATGGTCTCAGTCTGGTTTTTTTCTTAAGGCTTCTTAAATGTCATTCGGGTTGTTTGGACGAGATTACCACATGGCAATATTTCCACAAGACTGTGCTGTATATAACAAAAGTATAATACAATACTTTATTGCGAAAGGCATTTCTGGTCCCTTGGCATGGAACTTGATGGAAATACACTGAAAGTACAAGTCTGAATGAATTATTTATAATTGTGCTCTGCTATTTCTTTGGACATTTGCTTGAAAAATACATTTATTTTCATTTATTTATACATGAAAGTTTATAAATACACAATTTATGGAAAACCCCACCACACTCAAAAGTTCACACAAACCTTTTCTTAAGCCATTCCTCCTGCAAGTCCAAGTATTCAAACTCCTGTGGCAATAAAGGAAGTTACATGGTTGCAAAACATATTTAAATTATTATTCATCTTTATAAAATTTATGAACATATATACGAGGGTCATCCAGAAACTAAGGTTACAAGGGCTCCTGAGGCCGGGGGATTTTTTTTGTTTCAACTTTGGTGCACCTGGCGTGTAGGGGGGATCTTAACAGTCAGTTTGTTTGGTCCCGCGTGTTTGTCGGCTATTTTGTTCAGTCACAGTAAATTCTTCCGATGGAGAGGTCATCGCGCGCTCCCGCCAACTCTTGTCCGTGCGAGACCCGCGCGGTCATCAGTTTTTTTACTTTGCAGAACAATACCGCCGCGAATATCCATCGGAAGCTCGTGGAAGTTTATGGTAGTGATGTGATGAGTCGACAACATGTCACGAAGTGGGTTAGGTTGTTCAGAGAAGGCCGTACTGATACTCACGACGAGGCAAGGCAGTGATTTCTGACGAATTTGTGCAAAAAATTGAAGAACAAGTGCGAAATGACCACCGTGTGACGCTTGACGACCTTCACGAAGAATTTCCTGACATTTTTCGAAGTATCCTTGATAATATTGTGTCGGAAAAACTTGGTTACAAGAAGTTGTGTGCGAGATGGGTGCCCAGAATGCTCACACCGGAGCACCGTAAAAATCGCGTGACCGCCGCGCGTGAATTTTTGGATCGTTTTGCACAGCAGGGAGAAGTTTTTCTGGATTCTATCGTGACGGGAGATGAGACGTGGGTGTGTCACTACACCCCAACAATTTTTCAACGATCAGGAGGTTGAGGAAGCTGTGAAGAAGTGCCTGAAAGAGCTGCCGGCGGAGGTATATGACACTGGCATACAAAAGCTGATGCCCCGACTACAGAAATGTCTCGATCTCGACGGCGATTACGTTGAAAAATAGTTTAATATATTTGTGAAGTATCCTGTGAATTTCAATTAAATACAATCATTTTTCGATCCTACATAAATGTTGTAATCTTATTTTCTGTATGACCCTCGTATAATAAAAGTATAAGTGCGATATCATAATTCAAAGGATAATGAAGAGATGGTGGAGAAGAAAAAAAATCAGAAATGAAACACGTTACATTACTGACTAGAAATTAAGAGTTTTTTTCAGTCGCTTGTCAAAGTATGGCAAGGACGGAATGAGTATAACATTGGTTTGTAACTGGTTCCAGAATCTCACTGCATAAACAGTCAAGGACGATGTAAAAAAAGAAAATCGGTGAACTGGGAAGACCAAAAAATAATCTCTGATCGAGCGTAGCACTAGTCCATGATCGGAAAGACGCTGAAAATTTGCGACGAGATAAGAGAGGGTCGCGGGATAGCTAAGGATATATTATACAATAGATAAAGAATGTGACTTTGACGTCTATTTCTCACGTTCAACTATTTCAGCGCTTTCTAGTATGAAGTGATATGATCGTACTTTCTCAGGTTAAAAATAAATCTTAGATAAATATTTTGAAGACACTGACATTTGTTCAGCTGTTCCTCAGTAATATCCAAATAATCAGACGCCCGCATAGTCCAACATTGGAAAGAGCAGAGATTGCACGATTGAAATTTTCCCTTTAGTTGGCAGGAATCTTTACAACACTTTAAGGGAAGGAAGGCCGAAGAAGATCCTTCGGCTTACCTCATTTATTTGATTTCGCCATGAGTGAGTGTGATCCATTAGCATTCCTAAGTTTTTAACGGTTTTTGCCCATTTATGGTTTAACTCAGTGAGTATTATTAGAATAGTAAATAGGCAAATGTGGTGCGTTTATTTATAAATTGACGTGCACACACATATGTAGAAAATATCCAACCAACAAAACATTGTTGTTTTTGTTTATTTAAAATATCTAAAAACGTATATATTAATCACGTATGAGCAAAAATATGAAGACAGTCAAATGGACATTTCTTGGTCAAATTTCACCTTGAAAATGGTCCTATAAAAGCACACATATTATAAAACAGCAAGATGTTTTTTCACTAATCTCAGTTCCGATTCAACGTGGGTTGAGTTTTTTATTACAAATTTACATATACAATATGCGGTTTCTTTGGTTGAACATATTTTTTAAGGAAAAGATATTATCCAAAATATGCATAAATTTTATGAAAAGGTAGATTAGTTTTGTTGGTCTAATGATAAAATTAGAAATTTTACATAATTCAACAGTAAAATTTATGATGCCATATAATGCAAAAAGGTATTTGATATTCTTTAACATAATTTCAAAGTTATGTCAATGGTTGGCCGCACCTATGTATTCCTTCAATACCCATTTTACTATATAATTGATAGAAAACATGTTCTTATATATGGAACTGTAAATTTTAAAATTATGTAATAATGTAGTATCAAAACTTAAACAAATCATCCATAAGTGAAAGGATGCACGTTTTTTACTTGTAAGTTTCCCTGTGTCCCTTGTCATGTTTACTATACATGTCATATTTCCCTTGTCATGTTTACTATATGTTACATGCCATATTTCCCTTGTCATGTTACTAAACATGTTATATTTCCCTTGTCATGTTTACTGTACGTGTCATATTTCCCTTATCATGTTTACTATACATGTCATATTTCCCTTGTCATGTTTACTATACATGTTATATTTCCCTTGTCATGTTTACTGTACGTGTCATATTTGCCTTATCATGTTTACTATACATGTCATATTTCCCTTGTCATGTTTACTATACATGCGCGATTGTGAGTTCAATTCAGGTTTATTGAAAAATATGAATGCAGTTTGTACTGCTGTACATAATCATAATTCGCTTTAATATCAACAGTAACATAACTACAAGTTTTACTTTTTCAGCGTCCTACTTACCGAAATAAATTTTACAGTCAATTTATTTAGTAACATATAATAACCAATTACATTGAATTGAGTAATGTTGTTTTACAGCTACATAATAAACTGTGATCGACGAATCAAGCGAATCGATGTTGTTATATCATTTATTACTGCTACCTACTCGTACTAATTAAAATTCCATAACATTTTTAAAAGTAATAAGGAAAGAATTAAGTAAAAATATATTTAGTATACTGGTAAGTTAATGAGAACACAAAACACATAGATTCTTTTAACGGAATCAACGTTCTTCACATCCACACTCGGAAGTATTTCAGATACTGGATACTTTCTCAAAATGAACCTCGTCGAGGCTTCAACATTAGCTAAGTAGATAATTTTGTAAATAGTCAGACCCCTTTTATAACATAACATATAGGTGAGATTCGATTATATATATATTGTACCTAATCTACGTTTTGTAACCCTGGTCATGTCTTATTATTTTAAGGGGCACTTTTCACGTCTAGGAAGATATATATTATCTTGGGTGCACACTTTTGAACCGGAAACAGTGTAGCAAGATCAATAGAGGCGGGGGAGTGGAGCATTGGTGAATTTGTGGTTTCTCAGCTAATAGGCATTATTTGGCATATTTTCTTTAAACCATATTATTTCGAGGCCAGTACAAAAGCAAATAATACACTTTTACTAAGTTAAGAGACGACTCAGGGGAAACCTGTTAGTTTTGCTTCCTACAGTTCTATTTTACTTTATAAAGTGATTTCACCTGCCTTAATTTAAAATAAATTACAAAGAAGATTTTTAATATATAAAAGCAAAATCAAACGTTTGGGTAGTCGGTTTGTAATACATTGAAAACAAAATTATTATTTCTTATATTATTTATTGCCTTTTATTTAAATCATCATTAATACAAGTATACTCATATTTATTTATGAAGCGTCTTAGCGAGATCAACTCTTAAGATATTTACCCTTAAGAGTCATGCATTCAATTAAATATGATTTCTTCAATTCTTGCGAAGTGAAAACTGAAGTAAATCTTATGGTCTTTTTCCGTTTTCCATTTATGTACCCTGAGTTGCTAATATGTTTATATAAATCACTAGGTCTTACAAGGAAAATTACTTTAGCCAGTGAATAGATGATCTGATAAATAAAACAAAAGTAATATTTTTTAAAGAAATAAACATTATTTTTAATCATAGATTAAGGTTAGACATACTTTTAATCAAGATACTCGAATGTAATTGGAATTTTATCCAGATGAAGTTTTGAATATGAAGATAACACTTTTCAACAGTATTCGTTTAATATGTACACTTTTAAACAACTTAATTGAATATATTAACAAAAATATTGAACGATGGAATATATACAGCTAGACATGACAATTGTTTTAAATATCGACATAAAATTTTTCAAATAACACCATTAGCAATCTAATGGTGTTATTTGAAAATTTTAATTTTAGAATTTCCAGAATTATTGAACTTTAATAATTATACATTAAATAATTCAATTTAAAACAATAAATTAAAAACCTTGGAATTCATATGCATTATTTTGTAACATCGATTTAAATTTCTTTCGGTTAGCTACTAAGGTGATTCGGTTAGGTTAAACTTAAAATTTCGACCAAAATTTTTTTTTAAAGTGGATGACGTTATACATACATGTATGTATATATGTATGTATGTATATGGTATATGCATGTATGTATATGGTATATGCATGTATGTATACATGCATTAAAATAAAATATGATAATTTCTTGAATCATAAACCAATATACTCAATAACTCAAATGTTATTTTATTTGAGTTATCTTAACATTTGAAACAAAAGTATTCATGTTCATGTATCACTGTTTTAAGCTATTCAAAAATATCATTTTGAATTAAAGTTTTGGTTTTGTATACAACACGAATTAATAATAAATGTAATGAACTCTTATATGAGACCAAAATACGTGATCCTTAGAGTATCAATTAATAATCTTGAAAAGTTTAATTGAATTTACTATAATAATAACTGTTAAAAGATACACGAATATCTTTTCATAGTTTTTATTATAGGATAAATGATTTATGCATGTACGAGTTTCAGAGTCTCGAATAAATAACATGGACAACGAATGTTTGTCGTAATATCTGATTTCTATTAAATCAACCCGTCAAAAATTAAATCCATCAAATAGAGAGTTATAATTTTCGCATTCTTGTGCCTCACTTTTCATTTTTCATGGCCAACATTTATAGTACAAACATGTTATTCGTACAGCGAACGACCGATAAAATCTCGCATCTTCAGTGACTGTAAAATTAAATTGTTTCAACATTCGCATCACGCTAATCGTGACCTCTTATGAGTCTCGAAGAAGTGTCGGTTTTTATGGATAAAATAGATTTGTGAAATATAATTAATTTTATCCATTTCAGCAAACCAGTATGCCAACAACTTTCTCTTATCCGTGCCTAGTGAAGCCTGCGGGAGTTACATAACTCAATTACGTGCTAATTCTTCATCGGCAAGAGTTACGCAGTCACACGGAGTTACCTGAAAGGGCCGGGCCGTCTGAAAATATCGCAATAACCTCTGCGACCTAAGGAAGAGTTCATATTTTGTAACTATAATAGTTAGTTAAGTAACTAGCTTCTTGTCTATAATTTCCCTTTGACAAATTGACTTTTTATGTAATTACTACGCTACTGTAATTTAACCCTCATAGAACGAGAAATGAGAAAATCAGAAAAGTATTTTTAATCATTATTATAATATTTCCAAGAATTATTTTACTATTCAGAGAATAATACCTTGAAGAATTATGTTATTATTCGAAGAATAAAACACATAAAGACTCAAAAGTCATAAAATGAAACAAACACAATTTTTTAAATATTTTATTAATAAGACAGATAAATATTTTTTTACATAATCGTACGAGTAGTATCTTCAAAGATTGATTTCGGTTTTTAACTTTTTCGAAGAAGAAAACGTACATAAATGAATTTCATGTTATTTTTATTAAAACTTTTTTCATTATTTTGGAAATTATTGATTTAGATTTTTTATTTAATTTTGTTGTTTGGTGTCAATATTTTTTTTCGTTTTATTAAGGAGTTGTTAAACTTACATTAGCGATCTAAAATATATTTGACAGTGCAGTAAGTTGTATACTTCTGAAAAGAGTTTTAAATTGATCCCATGTACACTAATGATTCATTTTTGAGGTATCAACATATGAAAATAAACGCCTGTAATTAAAGTATATTTGCATCTGTTTTACGCGACTTAAATCTGGTTGGTTGAAAGAGATGTAAGTACTACCAACTAGGATACGTAAATCTTTTTTCGAATTTCATAAACTTGAAATATCGCTAAGGTGGTGCAATAATGATCACAATGCCCGCATAAAAAAACTTCTACCCCTGAAGCTCTAACATATGGCAAGCGACTGATCGAGTAAGGCGGATAGAAATTTTGGCCTCCAGATTCTTGATGTGACGAGTATAAGCGGAAATAAGGAGAAGAATTGAGAAACAACAATTATTTCTTTAGTACTCATAATCGCTAGCATAATATGTTTTTTTTATATATATATATTTCAAGTAATGTTTATAAACAAGTCCGATGTTTGTAAACATTTGTTTACAAACATCGGACATGCAGTCTTTAACGCTTCTAATAAAGATAGCCTTTCTCGAATATGTTTTGTGAAGGTGATCGGACGAAAATAATAAATGTATCTCAAAATTTGGATGCACGATACCTTTTACACCCATGAACCGATCATGAGATTTATCAAATGTGTTCCAAGTGTACAAACGTAGTTTTTAACAACTTAAGTAGCAATTATATTTATTAGCGCTCAATCTTTTAAGGGATTAAATGTTCCATTATTTTAGGATATTCGAAAAATCACGTATTATTCTCATTCTGATAGGATAAAATGAACACAGGAAGGCTGATGAGGACTGCGGATCATAAACTGCGATGAACTGGTTAGAGAATCCAATGACCCATCTGTAAAGTGGACCATTTGAGATTCGGAATGTTTTCGATTAACGATAAAAAAAAAATGATAAGGATTTGAATTCTTTTAAATTGGCAGTAAAGAATTTTATTCATTCAAACTTTTAATATACGTATATATGTTATTTAATGGAAACTGAATCCAAAATATATCAAATCTATAATCGTTTGTCCGACTCTTTTATATATTAAAATTTAAAAGCAGTTTTTGTGATGCATGTTTAATGCGTAATCACATGTTTGCTAATTTAATGTTTAGTTAACCTTAAACCTAGCAATAGTTGTTTCAGTAATTATCTTCAGTTAATCATCATAGCTGTTGTATGAATTAAAATGAAATTACGATGATATCATAGATCACACGTTACCGACCTATTAATGATGAATGACCAAAGAGACAAAGAAAATATCATGGGATTTCTACCGAATGAGACTGGCATTTAACAAAATGTATTTCGATTTATAGGTTCTTGACGAATGCCCTTAGTGATTGGACATGAATGAACTTTCTGATTAGTTATAATCAAATACACTCTATAAAATATAGTTTTAAAATTTATAAAACTATGTCTTTTATCTGTTTTATAAAATTTTGGAGAAAAAATAGTTGAATAAAATATTTTTCCAACTTTTATGACCATTACTAGTAAATTGTGCTCCATTACTTAAATATACAATATTTGTGATAATATATCGACTTTTTAAATTTAAAAACAATATTTTTATTGTTAGAAATTCGCAACAAAAAAATCGAAAAAATGCTTGCAGAAAAAAAAAAAGAAAAGAAACGCGTAAATAACAGATTTTCACCCGATTTATTTATTCAAAAGGCTTTGTAACATAATTTTAATTTGTTTATTAAATTAAAAAATAATTTACAAAAACTATTTTATGTTCTACTAAATTGTTCAAGAAATTTTATTTTTTGAATTGATAAAAATACATAAGTGGGCTTTTGTCACCCTAATCGATATTTAAACTCATTAAAATATGTTATCGTAACCTTTATAAGAAAAGTGTCATTGGTGAAAATTTAGGATTCCAAATTTTTCTATTAATGATTGGCAATATCTGGTAATTAAATATGATTGTCAGCCATACTGTGGGGGGTAGACGCTTATGTATATTCTTGTTTATTGTGTGCAAGTTGTTGTACTTAAGCGCCCATACAATCTTGACACGCCAAACCCAAAGTTCTAATTGAAAAGATATCAAAGTTCTGAGACGATTTAATTTAATTCGGCACATTTAATCTGCTACAGTATTTCGTTGGCAGATTTACATAGTGCTATAAGAGTTTACAATAAGTAGCAGAAAAACATGAATTTAGATGTGAGAGCTCAGATCTAGCTTAAAAGTAAAACCAGTTCGGCAGTGCATCTGTCTGGAATCGAACCAGGGGTGTCCGCCAGCTTAGCGTAAATACTAACCGTTAGGCACTAACCTACGGTCGTTGATATAACATATATGTAGTGACTTGCATAAAAAATCGACTCATAACCACTTCAAACAATTATGATTTGATGTTAATTGAAGGACAGATTTTAGGTCCTTTCATTTTTCACATTCTTACAAATTATTTTAAATCTCTATCTCAGTAGCATACTAAAAGATCTCAGATAAAAGATCTATCTCAGTAGCATACTAAAAGATCTCAGATAAAAAATCTATCTCAGTAGCATACTAAAAGATCTTAGATAAAAGATCTATCTCAGTAGCATACTAAAAGATCTCAGATAAAATATATATCTCAGTAGCGTACTAAAAGAGTAGCAATACTATTTACTCGTAGTTTTTAGTATTTTAAACGATTGTTTCACAAATCAGCAATCATATTAATTTCGTTTCTTCTCATGTTCATTCCGTCGAAAATGACATGGTTTCGAAAAAAAAAATTGTTTTGAAATATAAATAAAAAAATATGAAGTATTTTTTTTATTTCTTTTCAGAATTTTTTTTAACACTTGAAACGGTGATTTTTGTTCAAAAGTTTCTGAAATAATAACCTCAACCAATTTAATTGAACCAAACTGAAACTCAGAATTGGTTCTATTAAATTGGTTGAGGTTATTATTTCTATCCGAATTTGAGCATTTCTTAATAAGAAACGAAACTCTTTTATATTACATTTAAACGCAGGCATAAAACATTTAGTTACGCCTCTGGTGGTAACTACGAAATATGCCTTTGAACAAAATGTAAAATAAGTTCATCAAGTGCTAAGATAAAGTACAGACGTGTGAAATGAAAAACCAGAACACTTTTCCCGCTAAAATTTAGACGTTGAACAAGACCTACACACACCGCTCATTAACTCCGCGCTGATAAACAGAGCGAACAGCCATCACGCTCGAAGCATCCCAGAATCTGCAAGATCAGACCACAGCTAATGAAAGCGAAAGAGAAAATTGATCAAGGCGTTAAAATATAATAGTTTTGCACGATCATTTTTTCCTTTTGCGGATTGATTTTTTAACATACAACTAGCCAATTGGACATTCGCAAAAACCCCAATCCACATTTTTCTGTTTTATATTCTAATATATGTGTATTTTATCACATTTCTGTTATATATTGTATAACCCAGTGGACTTATTTCCTTATGAAAATTTATTACAACCCTCCAAAAGATAAATATATGAAATGGGTTTTAAGACTTATTTTCATTGTTGTTGTGTTAATGACATTGTGTGGTTTCCGCCAAGAATGCTGCCAACTGGACATCACTGAGAATTTCTTGTTTACCTGCAGTAGATTGTTTAACAGTTTTAATTTGTATTATTCCTGGGATATAGACTGCCAGCTATCCCTACATCTATTTAGGAGTATGTCTGGTAGTCAGCTTCCTGTTGAATAACCATGAGAACATTTACAAATCCAGGTCTCACCCATTATTTAAACGTGGTAGTCTGGATTTAATTATAAAATCTATTATATATTCGTATGCTATATTCCATATCTGGTGGATATTTTGAAATGTTGATGAATGAGATATTCTCTATACTAAAAACTCTCTCAGAGGTTTCTATACCAGACTTAAATGCCTTATTACTATGAATGTGTACTCTAGATATCTCCACGAATATGAGACTTGGTATTGCCCATTGTCTGGTAGATAAAATATATTAACCCCCAATAATTTACTCCCCCTTCCACCAACATGTATTTTTGTCACTTATGAGATACCTTTTTATGAATTAAAAAGAAGAAGATCCCTTGAGATGATATTTCGGCATAAAACTATTGGAATAATCTAATTATTACTATTCTTTCTTCTTTATCAGTCTGTAGTTATCCACTTATTGTATAACGTATATTGTATTGTATAACACTTTCCTTATATTTAGTACAACCTGACGAGAGGACGGCTATTTCGCTATCTTATCCTACTAACCAGAAATATGTTAAAGATGTCTTAAGAGAAAATCAGACTGGAACCTTTTATAAAACAAGTTCGATTCCAACTGAAATCGAACCCACGAACCCCAAATTGGAAGATGTCTTACCAACTAGACCACGGAGATCATCACTTTTGAACGTGAATCTCCCTTAATGACATTTACTCGTATCGATCTATTCTAGGCTACAAGTTGCAGTCGTATCGCAGTCGTATCTCTCATGGTAACAATATGAAAACTTGAAGCCCAGCATAAAGGTATAACTTGTAGCCCAGAATAGAGATCCAACGTATACTCAAGAATATTATTTCATATGAAAAATTGTGCGTTGAGCTTTTCTTGCATATATACACGCCCAATTGTCGCCCACTTTTATTTTTCGCTATGTAGTTCGCCATGGAGGCTTTCTCAATCAACCATTATCATTCGGCGCGTGGCCACCGACAGATAATGACGCGCTGCCTGAACTAGCGGAACAAAGCGTCCCGTTTGACAGTTGCGCTTTCCCAATCGCGCCGCATCGTGAACAATATAAGGTGGACATTTTCCCCTCGCCGTGCAAAATCCAAACCAACTTTGCGAGTGACGCATCCTGTCAACTTTTTTGTCATATATTTTTTTCTGTGCTTTATTTTTTGTGATATTAATTAAAACATACAAATTTTTAAAAAATGGTGCGAATTAGTAGTGTGTTCTTGTCTGTGATACTCTGTTTATATTTTGGAATTTCCGCAACATCGAGTGCTGTAGCTTCAGAAGGGGTAAATTTATTTTCATAGGCCACCTAAATGTTTAAAAAGTCTCGTTTATTCTAACAATTATATTTTATAAAATTTATAATTTAAATGATTAAAAATACAGGTTTATTTAAAGAATCTGTATTTATTTAAACATTTAAACTTATTAAATACACATTGAAAAAAATGTGAATAATGTTTTTATTTCTAAAATGTGGGGAATTTTTCAATGTAGAGCAAGTAATATGATTACAGTTTCGAGATACATAACGTGCATTTTATAAATAAAAGCATCTAGATATGACACAAAAAGGGCATGTTACTTATCTACGTGTATTTGACTAGAAAACAGAAAAACATTGACCGCTTCCCACATGTTTACATTCGCTTATTTAACCCATAATTCACAATCTACACGTCACAACGGCCATGGATAAAGTTTGCGCAAATGAATATTTAAATTTAAATGTTTTATTAATGTGACACAAATGTCAATTGGTTCTATCTTCTTTAAGATTGCAATAAATCGTTAAAGTTAGTGTCATATTCTAATTAAATGTACATCCATATAACATCGAAATGAATCATTTCCTAAAATCGAATATTGATTTAACAATCTTTGATTAATGAGGCGTTAATTTAAATCTGAAACTAATATTTAATTTTAAAAGTCCATTTATGGTTAATTAATATTACCTTCTCATATGATATCAAGATTTCATAATTTACAACATTGTGTAATGCACAAAATGTTTAATTCCCAAATAAAGTTATTTGAGAAACAGCGTTACATTTTTAGATTTAATTAGGTTCATATTAATATATACAGTGCAAAATCGCCTCTTCATCCCCTGTAAAGTAATGCTACTAGCATCTATAACAATCCTCGGCCATATATTCCTGAATCAGCAGCAATGGGGAGTCCAATGGTATTCATCAAAACAATGAGCTTTCTTTCCCTCGTTCCTTGCACAATTACCCCCAACTTATTTAAATAATCTACCCCTCCTCGGAATATGTGTTAAAGATATACGAGCTGCCTGAGCCCGGCGGAGAACAGTCTATGTATATTAGAGATTTCTCCAGAATATATGTATTGCCAAGACACATAGTCGTATACGTGTTTAAAACTCCATTCATTTGTCAACTAGATTTGACACTTCATTTTGACAATCTACAAACAGTAATATCAATTAAAAAATGCTAAAATTGGATTGTACAACGTTTACAAAACTCAGCCATCAACTATTTAAGAATCGCTCAATCTTTGAAATTGGTTTATTCAAAATTAATTATGCAAGAAACCTTTATCGTCTTTCCCATTCAAGTAATGATAGTATAATAACCCAACTTCACCTATAAAGTAAGAAAATATTGATTCGAAACCCTTGATATATTGTATTGTACATTACATAGTTTGATCTTTCAGTATATTGTGTTGCACGAACGTGACATTCAAACTTCTGTCTGGAATTTTATAACTTCCGTCTTTCATGTTGAATTCAAACATATCTTGCGTACAATAATTTCAAAAAGGTATTTTCAGTGGATTTGTTTATTACTGATTGTGAAAATTTAAAACGAATAAACAAAGTTTAAGATTCAATTTTATATTGTTGTTTTTCAGGTACGTTTGTGTAGAAAAATATTTTTACAATGTGATGAAAAAAAACAAAACTTGTGCAAAAATACTTTATTAAAACGTGTTTAACTATTTCACATTAAATTATATTAAAATGTCCAAATATGGCTTGATTTCAATTAAATTTAATAAAGGTTTCGACTATAAATTTATGATATCTTCTAAGAACATTAGATAGAAATAATTTTGTTATACCACTAAATAGAAATTACTTTATTATTCACGATAATTAAGTGAAATTATTGGAATAATTTATTTATTTCGAGTTAAGTATTTATTGGTCAAATTACAAATCTAAAATAAATTTAATTAGATAAGAAAGTTTACTTGGGCAAAAGGAGAACAAAATCACGGCTCTTGAGTAATTAGCTTAAAATATCATTCGAAGTTGTTATCGTATTGAGGTGGCTTAAATGTGGATCAACGTTTCGAAGACGTTGCAGCCGCATCCTTAGGGCGATGTCAAAAAGCATTACCGAACATCTTCGAATAAATCTGTGATTTACATTATATGCGAAACCACGTAAAAAATTATATTATTCGTAGTTAATGGAATATATAATTGAAAATAAAAATATTACTTTCGCAGAAACATAATTATTCTAACACTATTTATTTGCATTAACAGTGAACTTAGAAGAATGCATTTAGCAATCTAGTTAACAAAAAATAATTGAATAAAATAGTATAGCATACACCAGGACTAATAGTTAACATGAAATGACATATATATTATGCGCACGATTCGAAAACTTCAGCTGCGTTACAAATAATGTCTTTGTCCTAAGCATCTTCAAAACCATTCATTGGATATGTGTCTAATGCTTGTCATCATCGATACTATGGCAATTTACGTTCGACTCGCAAAATGGCCAAAGCAAAGAAACATCGCGAAAACGATTTCTTGTAAAGGTCGACTTCTAAAAATGGTAACACAGAGCGCAGTTGGTGATTCACAATAAACGACACACTCATACCCAGTCTTCTGCAGAGATATGAAAACTCATCAATCGTAAAAACGCGCGCCATTTAATCAAAATAAACTATTTATAATTTTCCAAAGACTTTAATGTGCTGAAAAATACTCTTGATTTTACTCATTTTATGAAGTTTATTCATCTTCTTTGCCTATGGCTTTATTCCAAATATTGAAACTAAAATGAACTACTATAAATTGATGATCGATTTTAAATATTGTAGTATTTTACTACACACAACTCTAACTCGGATTTAAAATAAAGAATATCAATATTCAAGTAGAAATTAATTTAAAAATTATATTAATTAGTTAGTTATTACGTTAACATTTGAATGTTAGTTAGTTGTTATGTTAACATTTGACTTGTGATAGGCCAATCATGACTTATAGTATAGTGTTGAAACGAGAGCTGACACAACTAAAACAAGGAGCCTTATTCGAAGATTCGATGTGAGAATATTCGAATCATCGCAGTAAAATCTCTCAGCTATAGAGTCCGAATCTCTCACATTCGACAGATCTGTAACACAGAGGATATTGTCAAATGGAGCAGCAAGAGAAAGCAGTACTGATGAACAGTTAGAGTCTCATACATAGCGTCTCACGAGATCTCCACAAGACATTGCATACCAAGAAGGTCTCCTAAGATGTGGAAAGGATCCTAAAATGCTGGTGATCTGCTTCCCAAGAATTATGTTCGCAACAGATGAAAGATCTACATCAAGAAGAAGAAATTAGTTAGTATTAATTTAGATAATAATTCATTTATTAGTAATTATCAGTTCAATAATTATTCGTGATATATGTAATAATTAGACGGTGATTACGAAAAATCTCCTCAAAGTCAAAAATATAACAAATGTTGATATTAAAAATGTAATAAATTTTGATATAAAAAATATAACAAATTAGAATTTATTTCAATAATTTAAAATATTTCTATGCTTAAAATATTTAAATATTTATTTATTATTTCACATGACAAGAAATATACATGATTTGCGAAAAAACAACAGGTGATCTAATTAAGACATACATTATTTCAATGGATTTGGGTTCGTCGCCTTTCATTTGTCGTATCCCCAGTAAACTAGGCTTTTGCCTGTATCTCACTGAGGATATTTAGCATGAAAAAATAAATCGATACTTCTTTCCGATTTTTGATTACACAAAAACAAAACCCCGTTGCACGTTGTCATCAACCTGACAAACAGTGACACTCAATTACAACTGGAAACATCATGCGAAATCAAACTCTTCACACATCATCACTCCAGAAAGACCAAACTTAATCATCCCATCATATACTGCACACAATCATAAGAATATAAACAAAAGTAAAACCAAATATGAACCCAAAATGAAACAAAAATAAAACCAAAAATGTTCATCCCATAATATACCGCACACAATCATAAGAATAAAATCAACATATTTATTTATATGAAAATGAACACCATAAAATCAACATATTTATTTATATGAAAAAATGGACTATATGAATGCATAATTTTGAAAGTTGTCGATCCCTGGCAAATTACACACACACACACACGTATCACTTATGTTAATCTATTATAACATATGTTATGTTATAATAGTTTAACAGTTCTAGAGTTGTGTGGGAGAAATCCGCAACATATGAAGTGCTTACACAAGCTTCGGAAAATACAAATAAATAAAGAACACATCCCCACTAGATTAAATTTCAAGACCGTTGCATCGGTTTCACATCATGTGTCTGTTTTTTATATAACTATACAATTTTAAAACCCTATCAGGACATACTCGTAAATTGAACTTCAAATCGATACTCTTTGAACTAATCAATCATCAGCGCTATAACCTAGGATGGATCGTGACTATATTCAGGATCTATCGCCACTTCTCTCTGTGACTTCTCTCCCCAGCTTGTTACTCTTATGGAAAAACAGTCACCTCCACTGCATCGATCTATCTTAATTTCAGTCTACAACTTTCCTCGTCATATTCTTAGTGTTCCGTGAGATGAAGATGTCCAAACCAGCGAGATATACTCATTTTAATCACCTTTGAAACACTGTCATCTCTATACACTGGGTTACAAAGTTCTGAATCGTATTTCTATATCCAGACACTGTCTTCATTTGTAAAACTATGTATTCTGCAGAGGATTCTTCTTCCGCAGATGTGCATAGCCTTTTCAATATGTTTCGCAGCGTTCAAGTCTGTGCAGCGCACATATGGAGTGACCTTACATATGCAAGCACTCCTTACATATGCAAGCAATCGACAGTAATACACCAAGTCATTGAACTAAATACATTGTGTATTAAAACCATGAACAGTTATCTCAGTAAATTAAAAAATGTTGTATTATTTTCTTTTGTTTCTCTCCCTTTTTTTGAACTCATTTATTTATTTGGGAAATTGAACTCTAAACTTACAAAAATTAACATTGCTCAGTAGCTGGGAACACTCACATTTAGACGAATAGTCATATAAAAGAATGTTTTGTTTTCCATTTTTCGTTGTACCTGTATTTGAAAATACGAGTATTTAAAAAAAAGTCATATTCATAATCCACCTAATAATTAATAATTCCTCTACTAAATTTATTTATATCTCTGGTATCATTTTGTGACCTACGAGTCACAGTAATGATTCTATCATAGTCACCTTACATCCATCGACACACTTAAAAAATCTTTTAGACGGTTTTATATCGCTTGTCTTCTGCACTTCAAAGAAAGTATACATCATACCACAGGAAGAGCCACTTTGAATACCCGATCAGTTTATCTTTTGAATATTGCATTTATATTAGATAATTTTCCATACAATCCGATTGTTTTTACGTTTGAAAACAGATCAGATGGACTCGTTTACCGTATATGTAGTTTTTTTATAACTTAATTATTGAAATATTCTTGAAAAACATACAGAATATATTTTAATAATATGGAACTACCTATAATGTGACTAATTATCCTCGAAAAATATTAAATTTTGCTAGTAATTAACGTTTTATGACAATCTTGACAAAGCAATGTTGCAGATGTGACCTCCGTTTGGTTACACACAATATTTGAATTGGACCAAACCCAGCCATTAGTCACTCGACAAATAGTACAGCTTGTCTGTGTTGAAGGATTAGTAACAGTGGCACGTTTAACAGACAAGAAAACGCGACAAGGTTGACCACAAAATGAACGTTAAAACTTAAACTATAAATGGTTAGTTAAACGCGCTAGGCGTGATTTTTTCTATAATTATTGAATGATTTGTAGCCTGAAAAAATACTTGCATACCTATACAGTATTCATCAACTTACTATTTTTTATAAAAGTAAAGAAAACAATCCTAATATTCACAAGTTATCTAAGTAAGGTTTAAAAAAATCACATTTAAATTTTCATCAAGGCATTGCTTTTGTCTGTGTGAATCGCGGAACGTAACTCTTATTCATTCACCCTTGTCCATCGGGATAGTCGTACAAGCATTGCCCTGCATGAGCCCGATGCGCAATGGTGACTTGTTTTCTTATTATAATCTCATTATAATAAAGAAAACAAGTCACCATTATAATCTAATATTAGCTTTTAGTGACTTGTTTTCTTTATTATAATCTCAGTGATCCAGTTGATAAAATGTTCGTCTTCTTTTCGGACTCGACTTTTGATGACACCTGTGTCTCTCGGCCACACTCTTCTACATTTCCACGTCATCAATTCGGATATGTTGAGTGCTTACAATTCGGGTAAAATATCGTGAACAATTTCCTTTTAGTGTATTTTGTAGATTTTTTCATATTTCATTGCAAACCATCAATATTGAAATAGAATTCTATAGTATTACAAATTCAAGAAATTAAAATAATAAAAAAAACTTTCAAAATTAGTTCCACAAGTATCGTTAAGTTAGATTAAATTATTTTGAGTAACTTTTCAGATAGACACCTCTCGTTATAACCCCTCCCCTCTTACTGACATTAGTCACAAAATATTATCATTATTTTAGTTTGCCTCCATCCTTTCTTCCCATCTACTCTATCTGGTACCACTATGTAGTCTCGCGTAAGAGATACAATTATATTTATCGCATCATATAACTTAAAGTATTCTTAAAAAAAGTTTTTAATAATTTACAAATCATACACATATCAAAATAAATTATTATAAAGTTCTAATGGATACATTCCTTTATTTATTTTACGAGTATTTTCATTGATAATGATTATAGCCAAATCCACGTGACCGAGGATGCTTGTCAGCTACTCTATAGATGGATGACACTTGTGTTTGTATTGTATATAATCTGCAAAATATTGCAATCGACTGAGTCCAAAATTCTTGACAGATTCAACCCGAAGTTCTGACGACACGAAAATCTTCATGATGGTTGACTGATTGAATTTACTAAATATTAAGTTCGATAGCGTAAATCTGTCTATTGTAAGTTTTCTTGTAAAGTATGCAAGGTTTCTTGTATGTTACAGGAACTCATAAATTCAAATTAAACAAGGACTAAGATAAAACCAGTTTTATACCATAAATAGTCATCACCGACTAAAACAATATTATGTAATAAACAACTTACTGTAACCAGGTCTAATCCTCGCTATATCCAACAAACTGTTAATTGATAGGTATGTTCTGTTACCGCTCGTAGAATATTATTTATTAATTACAGAATACCCTTTTTTGTATCATAAGTTGTAAACTAAACTATAAAGATAAGTTTCAGAATTATCCTTCATATTTAGCAGAATTATCTTTCATATTTAGCAGAATTATCCTTCATATTTAGCAGAATTATCCTTCATATTTAGCTAAAAAAATTGAGATATATCTAATATGGCTAATTCCGTCTCATAAATTGGACTAAAATATTATTATCGAATATAACATATATGGTAAATTATTTATAAATCCAAAATCTTTAAAGCGATTGGTTCATTGTGAACTTTTTCAAGTTAAGTTGAACTGAATTTTATCGAAGCAACTAACATGGGATTAATTAAAAAGTAAACCAAAACTAAACCTTCTAAACGAAAGAAAACGCTATAAAACAAACTTCGAAAAATACATCAAATTTACTAAAACGTATTGTCATAATTATGAAATTTGTTGGTACAATTTTTCCCTACGGAAATGAGTGACAATTAGACTTCTCCTACTTATTCCGAATATAATTCTTTAGAAATACACCTCAACATATATTATGATTAACACTAAAAAATAGACCAATCATCATTGAAACGATTTGTGTATAGTAGTTTTCCATTTTCATAATTGTTTGGACAACTCCAAAAGGGTCTTAGCCTTCTCCAACAATTACCTCCACTGTTTCCTATCTTATACTAGGCTTCTTCAGTTGGGTGTCCCAGCTACCCTTGCACCCTAAATGAACGTGTCTAGTCACCGAAGTCTTGAATGTATCAATCATTGATAAACCCAACAAACTTATTGATATTGATACCATATCAAAATTATTGATATTCATAAATCGAAACGAAAAGAGTAGAACGATATACATTTCGTTCTACCCCGCTCAAATATGTCATAAGGATGTTCACAATTTATTTTTAAATTATGTATACTAATAAATAATCAAAACATGAAATAAATAGGTAACAATACATTTAATGTTGTAATAAAAAATAAATTTACGACCCATAAACTGGATGTGCAGTTTTTTTTTATTTACACGAAAAATATAATATTTTCCGTCACACAACATATTTTGGCTGCCCACAATCGAACACTTATTTCGTTTGTTCAAGAACGCAGATTTACTACAAAACTCCTCCATCCACATGGATCTGCACTCTGGCATTCGACGTCCTCCGAGTCGAAGACGAAGCCAGATGTTCGACACATCCTATATTTAAGAGCATCGTGAACTTAATCAAAAAGCTCTGAGATCTGAGGGGAAACTTTAAATAATGGCTCTTTCCAAAGTTTTGTTTGTGTTTGTCTGTCGAAAAAGACTACTTACATAAAAAGTAAAGGTTGTATTTTCCTTTTTTCAATTCTAGATTCTCGATTGTCCGGGGTCGTATTAACCGGGACAGTAACAAATTTGTAATAATATATTGTATTATTTAAGATGTAAAAAAATTGGACTTTTTAACTCCCCCGTCGATCCACAACGACCTTGGATAACCAAGAGTCTACTGTACTCATGTATTTACTTACATGGACACATATTACACTCTTTTCGCATTCATATCACATATGTTGTTTTTACATTTGTCATGTTTACTCTGATGGAAATTTATAAAGCATCAAAAACAAATAAAGGGACCAATGTTAACTCATATAACCAAGGCAAGTGAAACGGCCCAGTTTACAATCACTCGCACCAGTTAGCAGCGCCGGTTTTACTTTTACCGACTCAATTATTATAAGTTGACCTTCACCGTTATATTCTACTTGCTACTTAATAAGACAAATAAATACTAGATTTATTTTAATTTTAACGTAGTATTTAAATATTTCAACAACCAAAATATGCACGCACACGTGAATTTTAATATGTAGTTTCAAAACATAAATATCGATGATAAACAATTACTAATTTTATTAAATTGTTTGCATTATTATAAGCAAAATTTCTGTATTATCACGTAAATGTACGAAATTTTAGAATACAAAACATCATCTGAAAGTTGATTCATAAAACTTTTAAATTAAATTTTTTACGTATGTAGTATATTCAAAAAATAATATAATCGACTGATTTTTATCTTCTATTTTACTAAAATAAGTATGGTTAATGCTTATCTCGTGTTGTTGATCAGTTTTTCCGCTAATTGGCGAGCTTTTATGTTTCTGACAACATTATGAAAGAAGTTTGCAGACAAATTATTCGTTGATAAACTGGTCAAAATATTTGAACATCTGATAGTTTCTCCAAGATCTTATATAGGATCAAGAAGTTGGTTTTTTCCTAATGTTTAAACAATTTGATGTTAATGTGTTAAAATGATCAAATACCTCTCTGCTTTCTATTTATCTATGCTTTTCAATATTTCAAATAGACAAGTGTTGTCTCTTATGATATAATATTGTACTCAATGCGTTTTGCTTCATTATTCAAACGCAGGATTAAGTTATAAGTATGTTATGGAGGATTATTGCAAAAACTGACTTGACAGATTACGTAAAGCAAACGGACGTGGAATAGTAATGTTCAACGAGACCTAGTTTTACAAAAAAATATGCAGACCGTGTTGGTTATGCAAAACGAAAACCTCGTTATGTCGCTGTAAATGAAATATCTTATTGTATATTGCCTTTAGTGCGACCAATTGTTTTCACTGTCAGGGATTTCATAATATCAAATTAAATACATATGTCATCTTCAATGGCTTCAGAAAAAAGAACGCACGAGAAATCATTTTCATAAAAAATGTTTGAGTTATCCTTTATTCGTCTGCTTCGTCCTGACCTCAATGCTGAGGAACGTAACTCACAAATGGTTGAGATTTTCCATTAAATAAAAAATATGATTTTCCATTGCCTTCCGTAAACCATCTTTAAATTAACCATAGAAAACCAAAATTCTTCCTTGATTATGTAAAAAACCTTAATTCATCATGTAAACCAAAATTCATCATCGAAGATACCTGGGCATTGGTTTAAAAAATCACGCAATCCAACACATATTTCCAGACACACAAACAAAACGCGTGAAGATAAATCACATACACATTTTCTGTAACAACAAAATGAAGTCTTAGTATGTATTTCACGAATATTGCGAGATTTACCTTCAATCAATATTTGCGGTTGTCTGTAGGTCAAATACCCTATTGTGCTACACTCCAAAAACACATAAATTCTGTTATTGCTTGCGTCACTCCACTTTCAGGTCGATGCAGTCGACTCTTGAGATGTGATCGATTTTCAATACTTCAAAATCAACTGCAGTGCGGATTGCAATATTTTGTATTACGAGTACACTTTAGTTGTATACAGTACAAACTGGCGGGTTTGTTGCCAAGTGACAATCTCTGCATCGTTTTATTAAAAATAATCAATTGCATTTCGTATGTTTTGAACTTCATTTAATTTATTTGTTAAGTACCCCTCAACATATCCGAATTGGTGATGAGTACAAGTTGAAGAACGTGGCTGGGATGCAATGTTGCTTTTGTCACAATAATTCAGTCTTCTGATATACTCGTAGAACCACTTGAATAAACATGTGACTCATAGTTCGCATTGGAAATACTACCGCACACAGAGAAGCAACTACTCTCACACACAACTAGCTCACGCTAATATTATTATCAGATAAACTCGTAAACCAGACTGCAATTCTTTTTTAATTTTTTTTAGTGTTATCGGGAATCAAACCTGAGACTCTCAGGTAGAAGACATGCGCCTTATCAACTAGGTCACAGAAATCACTACATATAAATTTATATTTGAAGATAAATAATACAATTGGAAATAATAAATTCAAAGCTATACAATTGAGTTTCCAAATAATTATCTTATGTGATTTATAATTATTAAATGTGAACTAATACATATATAAAGGAAAAAATAATATAATTTAAGATGAACGGAAATCCTAATGTTTAAACAGGGGATCGTTAGTGAACCAGGCTTGAATAATGTCATTAACAGTAAATTATTTAATTTACTTAATTTTAATCCACATAAACACAATGTGTAAAACTGATCATTTAGATAATTCAATTTCACGCCTTAAAACCAAAAATCTTTTTATCCGATAATAATATTTTTAAAATGAACACATTTTCCTTATAGTTACTCGGTAAATCTGATGCGTAGGTCATCCATTATTCTTTGCAGTGTTTTCACAGGAATTCAATCAACTTCATGCATAATCCTTTATCTACTGAATTGTGCAGGAGTTTGATGCATTGAAGACTTGAATTTTCAAATACCAGGCACGTAATGTTCCCATATATAGAACAACATGGCAATGAAACAAATACCTCTTAACTGCCATGGAAGTGTTGTTCGTTTGATGTGGGTTGTAACTATCTTGTTGAAGAAAATGTTCCATGGGGCGGTGAACAAGTTGAGGAACTAAGAAATTTTCTAACATGTCAACATAACGTGCCCCGGTCTCAATTAGAACCCCTTTCCCTTACATCTTAATAAAAAAATAAGGTCCTTTAATTTCATAGGAAAAGTTGATCTTATATACATATATCATCACGCCGTATTCCTTGCGGTGTATGCAAAGAGAACCAAACTCCAAACTTTTCTACACAAGAAAACAACTTTCGCCTCCTACACATTCATATATCTCATGCATAATCATCTATTATTGATACTTCTCAATTGATCTTAATATTCTAAATCCTTCTTTGTTTACATCAAGTTATATGTGTTAAAATTATGTAAATCGAGGAGTTCACTGTTCAAGACGCCTTCCAAATTCACTGACACATAATGAATGTTTGTAATGCCAGGGCGAATCAATGGGTGGGCGAGAGGAGCTGCAGCCCCGGATGCATCCCGGATTGGGGCGCAGAGCGTGAGAGATTCAAATTCCTAGAAATATTAGATCAACAATAAATAAGAGAGGGTTTGGGTGTTTCATCAATAGAATACTCAGTCACGGAAATTATCAAAACTTTTGCGAATTCAAACTCGCGTAAATGTATTAAATAAGTGGTTTTTTTTTATTTGTAGGCACTATAAGATAGTAGAATTGTTATAAAACATATTTAATCCAAATTTATTATTTAAATCTAAGTAACCCAACACTGTTGAATTTAATATTTATAAGTATTCTATATACATTTATTCATACCTACCTTATTACATGTTCAAATCGCTATCAACGATACAAGTTGGTCCGTAAGGTGCGCATTTATTTTACAGCTCCGGGTGCTAAAACACCTAATTACGTTCCTGTGTAATCCGATCGTATTTCGGCTAAGAGCTTAATTAAACGGTGTATTGATTTTAATTTTAAAGAATTGATAATATTTAGTTCAAAATATCAACACAATGTAAATAATTATTTTTAGGCATTAATCTACTTTGCCCTCATATTGAACGAGTCGGGCTTTAATGCTGAGACGACTCTGTCATTCGTATCTGTTCTCCATCGTCTACGGTACTTCTGCCCAGAGCAGCTCTTCTCAGCCTCTTCAGCTATCTTTCTCATGTGTACCTTGGTGGTCCAAACGATCTTTCTCATGTGTACCTTGGTGGTCCAAACGATCTCTCTGAAGGCATAAAAAACTTTGAAATTATTTAATACTATTCGTGTCAAACGAAATAGAATAAAATTGTTCATTTTGTCGACATTGTCTCATATAGTATATTTATTTTCCACGTTGATCCCAAGAAGACTTAAATATACTCCTATCACCTTTATGGTCAATGTGAAAGAATTGAAATATACATATGATATCTTCATTTAGGTACTTCGAACATCCAACTTCGACCGTAGTCTTTCGATCCAAATAATTTAAAAGATGTTGTAATGATTACGGTCTTTTTTATGTTTTCATGTATAATATTAAAATTTGTTTATTATAAATATACTATACCTCTAAGACCATGAGTTGATTGCCAGAAACATATTTTACAATTTGAAAAGAGTATTTATTGGATCTCTGGCCCCATTACTATTGCAAATCTAGAATTTATAGCTACACATTCTGTTTAAATGTTATTTTTAGTGAAGATCACGATAACTTTCACATTTTGTGGTGATGCAATATTTAAAATATATTAATGTAATTGACTAACTCTAATCATTTTATTTTTTTAATGTTTTGTCAGCGTTTGTTGTTTACACGTCAAAGTATTTATATTCATTGACTTTAGTTAGAATATACACATCTACCATTATTTGATCACTTATCACCATTACTATTAATTGTCAAACATGGATTCTGAGCGTCTTTCTGATCTCGGATCATTTCTATTTAATATTTCGGTACCTCCTCAGCGTTTCTCATCAAAGTGCTATATATAGCATTTAGCTTCTTGTCTTACGTACTGATCTATCCCTCAAGAGGTAGACGCAGAAGTCTCAATCCTTACTCTGTCAAATGCGCAAAGACTACAACTTTGCTACATATATGGTAGAGGTCCATTAAAACAATTTTTGTAATTCAAGATGAGAGATGAGTATCATATTCTTACACTATGTGACACCTTTCATCATCATCTTCATCAGCCTGAACATACATTTGGATGGCACACCACAGATCTGACTGTGGACCGCAGCGTTTATACAAGCAGGCTCTTCCCCCAACGACCGTCAACTTGTCTGTCATCCATTATTAAATAACGTCTTGCTTTTGATAGGATCACATCTTTGACTTGAATAATTTATTTTGATTATTTTGGCCAAATATGAACCAAAAGAATAATGTATGCACCAAAACCTATTAATAATTAAATTATATTTTTTGCAGGAAAAGCGATGTCAAAACCCACCAACAGCGCCACAAAAAATTGAAAGAGTCATCACGCAATGCCAAGAAGAAATCAAATTATCAATATTAAAAGGTAAATATGTTTAGTTTTCTATGTTGCATCTGTAAATGTATAACTGAAATATTTATATATATTGTGTGTGAAACTAAAACCTAGCCACTTAAAAAATATGTAATATAAATGGAATATCAATAATAAAATTCACTTTTATTTCATACAAGTTACAAATAAATATCAGAGGTGAATAGTTGCGTGACAGCCTTACTAGCTAAAGGGAAGAGCTCATAAAAAGGACTGATGCTTTCTAAACCAGCCCTATTAAACTTACCACCCTGTCATCAATTGGTCGTAATAATCTATACAAACATCATTGTTAGTACGAGCATTACCATCAGCGTAAGGAATTTGTTCACATATGTGTAAGCTTTTGTGAACTGCCTTTTATAATTGAAAAAGGCTTTTACAACGCCTTTGAGGTGATAATTTTTTACGAAAGCACTATTGCCAGTTCTAACCAGGGCTGCATTAGAAACATCACAAGCCTTATCTGTCTTGTTTTCCGGAGTTTAAGAATACGAATGGATTCGATCAATTGTAATTTTTTTTTAAATAATGAAAGAAGTTAAATTCAATTTTTTACTTTCTGTGCACAATAAATACCAGTTGGATAAATGACGTTGAGAATAATTTAAGGATTAAATTATCCATTCAGGCTTGTTTCAACTCCTAAATAAATATGGTTTTCATTTAGCATATGCATTATTATTAAAGGTGTGAAATATTTTGAATAACTCTATATTAAGCAGGTAACAATTTACATGCGTAATTAATAAAGCAATCATCCGTATTCAACAACTGTTCACCAACGTTTTGTTTGCAAAGGTGAGGATCCACGTTGACCTACATGGTTTTAATATATGTTTTGATGTTGACCTACATGGTTTTGATATCTGTCTGGGTTTGATGATTGATAAGGCTTTTAAACGTTTAATTATTTTATCACAAACATAAGAAACACGGCTTTTTTTCAACCAGTTCACACATATAACTATGTCAAATCAATATGAGTTGTCAAATTTCAAATAAGTAGCTTATGACGTAAAAACTCCCCACGCAATTGGACAATTGAATGTGTTCATACAACCACGGACGATTTTGTCAATAATATTGTTTACGTTTTTTGTCAGTGTTTAATTGTTATTACTGAAAGGAGTACATTACAAGTAATTTATAATACACAAATGGGCAAGTACAACATTTACTAAACAAAACAATATATTTATTTGCGTATCAAATTACAGTATTACGATTAGAAAATGTTGCAATTGCAAATATTGTCAAGGATAGATAAAGCGACCGATGAATGAACGAGTATACTTTTATTAATGATTTACAATAAATTCGTTGTAAATATTATAAATGAAATAAATGTCCATACAACGGAAATTATACTGTTTGCTATTGAATGAGTGACTTAACAGATATATATTACTCGTAATAACGTCACAATGGCATGAGTCAGTCTCGACATATTTCAATACTTTTTGGTTTTATAAAACTTTCTTTCGATTCGTACCATTCCACATTTTCTTTATACTACTTTTATAAAGGTTTGACTTCTATGTATTTATAACTTTGTAGACTGAAAATACTCCTTTTTCAGTTTTCTATGATAAATTCAGTAATAAATACGTTGACATATTTTTGCAACATTTTTTGAAATCCGATAAAAATATCGATGAGGCTTTTAACCTTTTACACAACATCTCGATGAAAAAGATTATTAAATATGTATTTTCGTTGCAAATATCTAGACAAGTATAAGTTAAATTAGGAAAGAAACCGCTTTCATAACTCGTTTTTGTGTTGAAAAGCTATTTTGCAAAAGATGCAAAGCTTTGATTTAACTGCTTCATTAATAATAAACACACCGAACATAAGAATTCGTAATCGAGACAAATGGGATAAAAAATTAATTAGTTTCTTAACTTATGCAATGTGCTTCTTGATATTTATCACGGTATTCAGATTTTTGATAGTATAAAGGAGAATTTTTATATAAACTTAAACTATTGAAAAGTTCATATGCTTATTTTTTTTAGTTAACATTCATTGCGCAACCAGAACTGTAAAATAAAGATCAACAAAACTTAAGGGTCAAATATATAATACATGTTATTTACTTCAAACATTTTTCAAGTCCAGTTCAGTGTCAGAGTGTAATGCGACTCAAAATATAGAGTTGAAAATATTTCTTGAAACTTTGTTTGACTGAAAGAATACGGAGGAAACAGACTGTTGGTAGTAATGTACATTTTCTTCTTTAACATTCATTAATTCGTATGGTACTCCTCAAAATATCCGCATAGTTACCAATTAGGTTACGGTTAATGCATTCATATACTCGTAGTTAAAAATGTGTTAGATGGCTGATGATATGAAAAGTTTCAAAAGGCTTCCTTAATTGACCTTTTTTATGTATTCTATCGCAATTTGAAGTTTCATCGATAACTATTAGCTTCTTCCTGTCATGTAGCTCATGACTGAGTATCGTGACTTCCATGAGATAACTTCCGACGACTCCTCTCCATCAATCATAAAAAGGCAGTTATTAAGGGTAGTCCAGTAGCGTCTCTCACTTGGTCAGTCCAACGCATTGGGATTCTTCCTCTTGTGCGTCTTATTTCCATGCCTCCGATAACCACGTATCTCTTCAAGCTGTCTCCTCGGCCACGAGCAATGCGCCCAAAGAATCGGAGGACTCGTCAGGCATATTGTTGACAATCTGCCGGTGATTCTCAGTTCTTCGTGAATGGAGGCGTTAGTTCGCCTTGATGTCCATTGATATTAGCTTATAATCCTATAATAGTAAAAGATATAAGCCAGACAGTTAGTTCAGATATAAGCCAACTATAATTTCTTCATTTGAGCTGCAATCCCATAATAAAACACAAAAATGAGATTTGATACGAATAAATGCCGTGAAGTATGTCCTTGTCATATCTTTAACGAGTTAATGTAAACTTCATGTTTTGATTCATTGCCTCGTGTCATTCACAATTTAAGAAACAACGTAATAAATAAACAATATTTGAACCCTAGTATGCTGACCGAATGTCTGATGTTGAATTTTGTAAAAATATTATATTTGAATCCTTCTATGATATGTATTTTGAAAAGTATATAAATACTGTAATGATAATATTGATGCAATTAAAGATTCCCAGCGCTACAAGTATTTTAAAAAATGGACCTTTATATAATAGCATAGAGATCATAGAGAGGAAGATTCTCATCGTCAGCAGTTAGTTATTGTTGATTTTCATCTATGTGTATATTTTTATTTCCTGTGATATTTATCAAAGCGGGCAGCTCCAAATGTGAAGCAACGTGGGCCTTGGGACATTTACAAGTGAACAAGTTTGGCGGACTACTTTTATGTGTAAGCCTCAAGGCCGAGTAGCTTGGATCGTGTATTTATAAATAATCCTTAAATTATAAAATACTTAAATTATACAGTATTTATTTGATATTCATGAATAATTCCGCTTTAATATACCAGAAGTATTTTATTCAAAGAAGACACCTTATTAATTAAATTCAATTAATTAACATTTAATTTTCTTAAATATCACATGTCTTCGTGTTACCTGTTAGTCAAAATGAAACCAATTTATTTGAAGATTTATTTTAATTTATTCGATTTGATCAAATGTTCTCATTATATAAAACATCTTCATATTACGCCATGTTAAAAAAAATCTAGATTTTCTTGGCATATATATTGAAAGAAATTTTGAAAACAGATTCAAAGCTAAAATAACAGCCATATATTTTAATGACTATTTTTAATGCGTCAATATAACATCCTAAAACAAATGATCTGGTATGCTGTTTATAAAGAAAGTGAACATTAATGCTGGACCACTCACTGTACAACTCCATTAGATTTGAAGTAAAAAAAAACAATAGCTTGGCAATAACTGCAATACTTAAAGAATGTTGTAATTTCAATATAAAAAAAATATATAAATGTCAAAGAATTTGTCTAATTAGTTTTCAATCAATGGATACCAAAATTAAATTAATCATCTTTCGGGTGCTCGTAACATATTATTTTTTTATAATCCGATTTTATTTTGATATCTTTTAAAACCTTAGAAAATGTTTTTACAATAATATTAATAATAAAGAAAGCTTTTATTTTTGACCTAATTTTTTAAAGAAAATATTTTTATTCAGTAAAATACGAGGGTCATCTAGAAAGTAAGGTTACAACATTTATGTAGGATCGAAAAATGCTTGTATTTAATTGAAATTCACAGGATACTTTACAAATATATTAAACTACTTTGCAACGTAATCACCGTCGAGATCGAGACATTTCTGTAGTCGGGGCACCAGCTTTTGTATGCCAGTGTCATAGACCTCCGCCGCCAGCTCTTTCAGCCACTTCTTCACAGCTTCTTCGACCTCCTGATCGTTGGAAAATTTTTGGAGTGTAGTGACACACCCACGTCTCATCCCTCGTCACGATAGAGTCCAGATAAGCTTCTCCATCCTGTGCAAAACGATCCAAAAATTCACGCGCGGCGGTCACGCGATTTTGACGGTGCTCCGATTTTGACGTGAGCATTCTGGGCACCCATCTCGCACACAACTTCTTGTGACCAAGTTTTTCCGACACAATATTTCCAAGGAGACTTCGAGAAATATCAGGAAATTCTTCGTGAAGGTCATCAAGTGTCACACGGCGGTCATTTCGCACTTGTTCTTCAATTTTTTGCACAAATTCGTCAGAAATCACTGCCTTGCCTCGTCGTATCAGTACGGCCTTCTCTGAACAACCTAACCCACTTCGTGACACGTTGTCGACTCATCACATCACTACCATAAATTTCCACGAGCTTCCGATGGATATTCGCGGCGGTATTGTTCTGAAAAGTCAAAAAACTGATGACCGCGTGGGTCTCGCACGGACGAGAATTGGCGGGAGCGCGCGACGACCTCTCCATGGGATGAATTTACTGTGACTGAACAAAATGGCCGACAAATACGCGGGAACAAACAAACTGACCGTTAGGATCCCCCCTACACGCCAGGTGCACCAACTTTGAAACAAAAAATTTCCCCCGGCTTCAGGAGCCCTTGTAACCTTAGTTTCTGAATGACCCTCGTATTACAAATATTCTAGAATTGTCATATAAAAAAATAGGCGATACTTTGATATTTATTTTTTATTTTTCCTATTAATAAAATTATGATTCCAGTAAATCAAGTTAGAAAACAATTATTATTTATAATATAGAAATTAGATTGGTTGTATAGTGCTAAAGTAATTAATTCGTATATTTGTATAGCCTTTCGCAAATGTTTATAGTATATATTACTTTAAGAAATAAATAAAAAAACAAAATTAAAAAAAATAACTCGTTGTAGAGAATATATTTTTAAAAGCGACAGATTATTTAAGTTCTGTTTCTAATTAATGCGACGAATCGTGAGAAATTTATGAACCTACCGATGTTTTATTGCTGTATAATTCCTAAGGTAATTGAAACATTAGTGTGAACTCAATATTGTTTTCTAATTAACTTAAATAAGTCTGTGAAATAATGTATATTTATCTGACTATTGCTGATTCACTATTCATTAATAAAAGTTTTGGTAAAATAACAGATTGTTCAACGGTGAGCCGTGTTAACAGATATAAATCTACCTTAGTTTAGGAAAACCCAACTTGTTTACATTATTATATATATGGTTTTTAATTTTGTTGAGATTTTTCAATAAAATTAAGACAGTTATTTATTTCAATTTAAAAAGAATAATAAAATTCTTGTTGATTCTTTAAAGGATTATGCTGAGCTTTATCCAGGAAAAATGTTTGATGTGATTTACAAAAATGTCGATTCTTGCTTCAACGTATTTTTTTAGTATTGTGATAACTCTTTTTTAATCTTATTAAACATACAATTTTTTTTTAAATAAATTTATTTTTTCAAAGTAAAAAATATTCTTTTTAAATCCATAAATAATAAAATCTAAAAAAATAGCAAACTGTCGTTCATTACATTATAGGAAGTCGTTAAATTCATAGGTAGTTTATTTTTTCACTTTTGAAAAGCATTGATAATTATTGAATATTTATTTTTCTGTATTAAAAAAATAACACTACCTATCAAAATTAGTTAATTTAAATCATTCACAAAGTTTGATGACTAGACACAAAATTTCGTTTTCGTTAACTGGAAAGTAATTTCTCATAGCGAACTAACTACGTGTGAAAGGAAACGAAAGAAAAACCGTTTACATGTCCAAGAACATAATGTTCTATTGTTCAGCCAAACATAATTGAAGGTTTATTCCAATGTATTTTAGCTAAAAACATTTTGTGTTTGCTTTTTATATTTATGTCTCATTAATTTACCCACTCTCACAATAATGAGGAAAGTATTTTATGAAGGGAAGGATTGGTTTTGTTATCATATATAGTATTTTGTAAAATAATTTATTAAAAATACGGGTACCATGGTGATTTATTAAAAATATAATATTTTCAAAGTGAATTATTTTAAAAACCATCATATATTCTCTAAAATATAAGACAATTTTTATTATTTTAGTTATGAGCACTAAACTAATTCTATGGTTAGTAATAAAAATAATTTCATGAAAAGCATGATCATTTAATATTCCATATTGATTTATACTGTATCAATGCTTCCTAAAAACCTTTTTGAAGAACAATCATTAATTTGGTTAAAATATTGTATTGTATGAACAACCTGTTAATGAGATATGTTAACAAGACAATAAAATTAAAATAACGAGTTAAAATATTTCAACATATGGCCGAATCATTTCAGTTTTAGGCGAAAATGCGTTCTTACTATATTTTAGAAATCGTCTAAATTGAGTTTGTACGAGTATTACCACGAGAAGACATCTCTATAATCATATTTCTTTTCCATGTACAACAAAAATCTATTGTACCATGGTTAAAAATTAAAGCGTTTAAAACTTGACTTAGTTTTAAAATATGACTTGATCAGTTAGTTTGTCAAATCTTCAAAAGAAAAAATAATTCAAAATAAAAACATAATTTTGACAGTTACTTAAATATATGTCTTAAAAACTCGCTGTTTTTAAATCACTTAAATCGAGGTGACTTTTTAAGTAAATATCTGTTTTAAACTCCAATTTTAATTTAATAATTTTTCACATTCCTGTCACTAATATTTAAGTGACAGGAATGTATCGCATCACAAAAGCATTTTCAAAAAATTACTTGGCAAACTTATCATATATTGCAAAAGGTTTTGCAGTTAAATAAAAAAAGCGTTGAATGAAAAATTCTGATTGTTTATTTTGCGCTTTGCGTGACGATATAATTATATTGCTAAGGATATCCTGTACAGTTATAGTTATAAGTTACCGTAATATTTTTTCGCCTGAAATAAAAAAAGTTTATAATTAGAAAACGCGAAAGAGACTCATTGAGTGTACTTAAAGTATTGCACACTTCCTTGTTGGTTGAACAGTACATAAATACTGTGGAAAATGTTGGGAAATCGAAGAGCAATGTTCACCGAGACTCGAAGCAAATAACAAAACTAATACAGCGTGTAATAAGAAACTAGGAAATTATGTAAAGATTATCTTTGTACCGTCAACTGTTAGTTAATGTACAGGTAAATAATCTGGCGTGCAATAGTTCGTTATTGTCTGTCACATGGCAGTAACAGGCTCTCAAAGATGGACTTTATGATTTAGAAATTAAAAATTGATTTATTGAGTTGATATTTTTATAAATATTTATTTTTAATTTACTCTGGATAGTGCACCTAAACTATACTTCAAGTCTGGTTTTCCACAAAAGGTCTTTTGAGATATTTCTTAGTGGTTAGATTAAATTATCTCTAACTATAAACCCGCCAGGTTGTTATATGTTTTAAAACTATTAGATTGGTGCATGATTAACGGTCAGTTACTGGTGCCTTTGAATCTGTAATTTTGTTAATTTATTTACTCATATATTCCTTACTATTTAGGTTGTAAAATTACGTGTCGATAACTACCCCCATATTCGTCATATCATGCTTTATCAATTCGAAAAAGGATGAACTGCATTTCGTCATTGTCATTTCGCGATTTCAATTAACTCATTGCCGAAAGAATAATCGGTGAAAGTCAAGATCGAAAATGGTTCATGTTTTAAATCTGTCGACACAAGCTTAAAATATGAGGAAGAGAGAGGTCGTCCGTCTGATTTTGATGATCAGGCTCTTCAGATGGCCGTGGAAGAAAACAAAATTTTGACAAGAAGGATGCAGGCTGAACAATTTAATGTTGACGACCATTCCAAGATCGTCAGGTGCCTTTAAAAGCTCGGTAAGGTATGGAAAATGGCTGAATAGATTCCCCACGAGCTTTCCGACGACAACAAGACCAGCCGAGTCTGTATATTTACCCAATGCTTCAGTGAAACGAGCAAAATCCCTTTCTTCAACATCTGGTGACTGGGTAGGAGTCATGGCTTCTCTTCAAAAATGTCAAACGAAAGAAGGTGTGCGTTGATCCCGGTCAGACTCCGAAAATAATTCAAAAGGTCTTCCATTGCAAAACACCATGCGGTATCTTTGATGGGACCGCTCTGATATAATTCACTGGGAGAATATTGTAAACTGCTTTTGCTATTGGTGGGATGACAAATATGTGAAACATGAATTTGTTGAAATCGTGAAATGACTATGTGGCAGTCCATCCCTTTTCAAAGGGGTAAAGCATGATATGCCGAATATGAAGGTGGATATCGACACGCATTTTCACTACCTAAATAGTAAGAAATACATTAGTATTTTTTTTAAACAAAATGACAAATTTGTCAGACGCGAAGGGTGCCGGTTATACGATCGTTAATTATACACCAACCTAATAGTTTTTATAAATTTTATGAAACATTACTTGTAAACGAGACAACTTGGATGCTTTATTATCGTTGGCGTAGATTGACAGAGCACCAGACTTATTGATCGCGATACGCATCTTTCACCTGCTCCTCATTTACGAGTATATAATTCACTTGATGCAATTATTTTATCCTCAATTTTCCAATTCTACCCCATCTACATAATATTTCATCATCCATTCGTTCTACGTGCCTAATTCATATTACAGAGTTCTTATTTATATATTTTAAATAAATCAATAGTTAAGTTCATATTCGTCTGTATTTGCTTTGTAACATATTATGTTATGTGACACGGCGTCACCTCACGTACTTTTCTCAGTAAACCCCTTTCTACAACATTTATTCGCCTCCTTTCAGTATTTTTTACGTTCACGATTTTATTAGATATTGATAATGTTTGATTCTTGTGTTAAAATAAATATACGCAAAAAATTATTTACTGTTGGGCATATTTATTTTAAGGCAACATTAACATGAATTCTAGTTCATATCTTGATTTTTAATAATATTTAATGTATTGCAAACATTGTGTAGCGAATGAAAAAAAAGTATATTTTAACATGCATTCTACAAGTAGCGTGAATGTCTTTAATTTATTGTCTTCCTCTTCCTGTATATGTACATTCGAACATACTATATAATAAACTTGTTTTAAAATCAGTGCAACTCTATGTATTTATATATCTTATAGGCTACTTCTTATACTATACATACTCAAACTTAATATCGAGTCGTGACTTGTTAAACGACAAAACACTAATGTAACAAAAAAATATTTTTAAATCTATGGTAGAGACAAAAATATAATTAAAAGTTCTAAACAATGACATAGTTTCAAGTTTTTCATTTAAATATATAAAGTGTGAATTTTAAGTGTAAATATATAAAATTTAATTTACCCTTTGAACGTTGACAGAAATTTTTCAATATGACTCCAATATTTATGTAAAGTAAAATCCTAATTTATTACGTAAAATTATTTAATTTCTTAAGAGGAAAACTTTCTTTTTTTATATAAAATAAAATAAACATTTCCAAACACAGGCCTTCTTTAACATATCTTTAACTATTATTAAACATTTTTCAGAGGCTCTGGATGTAATACAGCAGGAGCAAATGATGCCCGAGCAGAGGACAAGAAACAAAAGGGAAGTCCCATTCACCAGGGATGAAAAAAGAATAGCCGGAGTAAGTTGATTAATATTTTGATAATAATTTAATAAAAATAATTACCTTAACCAGTATTTGAATGCACAAATGTACATATTATGGATTGATTGTTTTGATAATTTCCTTTTAAAGTTATAAACGCTTATGTATTTTGCCAAAGAAACTCTCAAGAACTAAACATATTTCCTTTTTCAGTGCCTACTACAGTGCGTCTATAGAAAAGTTAAAGCTGTGAGTATATATTTTTAATATTTATTTTTTGGTACATTATGTTGACACTTTGGTCAGCAATTAGCAAAAATGCTCATTATTCAGTCAGTTCGAGTTGGATTCCCTGTAACTTACGTACTGGTTAAAATTTCATGCCAAATTTTATGTGAAATTAGTGTTGTAGTAGCACATATTTGCAGCACAATATATATATATATATATATATATATATATATATATATATATATATATATATATATATATATATATATATATATATATATATATATATATATATATATATATATATATATATATAAATATATATATATATATATATATATATATATATATAATATATATATATATATATATATATATATATATTTATATATATATATATATATATATATATATATATATATATATATATATATATATATATATATATATATATATATATATATATATATATATATATATATATATATATATTATATATATATATATATATATATATATATATATATATATATATATATATTATATATATATATATATATATATATATATATATATATATATATATATATATATATATATATATATATATATATATATATATATATATATATATATATATATATATATATATATATATATATATATATATATATATATATATATATTATATATATATATATATATATATATATATATATAATATATATATATATATATATATATATATATATATATATATATATATATATATATATATATATATATATATATTATATATATATATATATATATATATATATATATATATATATATATATATTATATATATATATATATTATATATATATATATATATATATATATATATATATATATATATATATATATATATATATATATATATATATATATATATATATATATATATATATAATATATATATATATATATATATATATATATATATATATATATATATATATATATATATATATATATATATATATATATATATATATATATATATATATATATATATATATATATATATATATATAAATATATATATATATATATATATATATATATATATATATATATATATATATATATATATATATATATATATATATATATATATATATATAATATATATATATATATATATATATATATATATATATATATATATATATATATATATAAATATATATATATATATATATATAATATATATATATATATATAATATATATATATATATATATATATATATATATATATATATATATATATATATATATATATATATATAATATATATATTATATATATATATATATATATATATATATATATATATATATATATATATATATATATATATATATATATATATATATATATATATATATATATATATATATATATATATATATATAT
>CATKWJ010001187.1:0-38729 GCA_949825065.1 Odontocerum albicorne
GAAAAATTGGTTGAAAAAGTATTTACCAATATTCAAATCAATTGTAAGAATCACGATTGGCTGAGTGAACGAGTTATTCTTGCCGCCAAGAGCAAAGACGTCTACTAATTTACCAATATTATTCAGTTCCTTTTTTAATGTTTCGCAATTTTATATGTTTTTGTTATAACTGTCTTTCTTCTTTTTCAGTGCAATCGATCTTCCATTTTCATTCAAATCATATCGTGAATTGACCTCTTGGAGTGACGCGATCATTTGTGAGCACGGCGATGAACGCGACAGACTGAGAGTGGCTGAAAGACACCAAAAATATTGTTTACCCACAAGCATTGTGAAATTAAACATATTAGGATTGTGTACTTTCTCTTTTCTTTCTTTTCCATTTAACCAGACTGAGCCACAGCAACGCGTGGCCGGGTACAGCTACGAGTAGTTATATTATATTATTTATAGTTAAGGCATTAACACTGTGGAGGTTTACAGACATTGTATTTTTTTTATCATATACTGTTTATTCCACTTTATGTAACGGTATAGCCCTACCTGAGGTGAGAACCTTGAAACGTTACATAATGTGGAAAAAACAGTGTTTGGTAAAATTTATAACAATAATTATATTACATTAAACAGATATTTCATTTGAGCAGTTCATATTTTATTTAATAAACAATATTACATATCAGCTGTCTCCAATTATTGTTATGAAAGAGATGACATACACCCATAGTGTTTTTATGTACTTAAATATGTAATCGTTTATTGAGTTATAAAGTAGCCGCTCAAGAAGTACATAACTCATCAACATATAATCGCTCCAGGAAGGAGAGATAATTCCATTGATTTTATACTCAATTTATTTTGAAAATACACACATGTAAGTTTTTGTTAATATTCTCACTGTATCGGACGTACGCGTCACCTAAAATGTATGATTTTATTTGTGTAATTGCTGTGTAAATATTGTAGAGTTGACATCTTTACCTATTGTAATGAAATGTTCCTTATGCGTGGCCTTCCCAATTATCCCTATAAATAAACGAATAGCCCATGCATGCAGAGAGCGCGGTATACATGGTATCTAGCAAGTATCTAGTAAGACATGATGGCATACACGGGCGAATAAAGAGGCTTACGATGAGCGATGGGCTGCACATATTGAACGAAAAATGAGCAAAATATATTCTCAGTTTCTGGAACGTCTACTGTGTTTTATTAACGACAAATTTCTATCCGCTAAAGAGCAATCTCTTCACTCTGCTACTTTTCACCGAAAACGAATCGAATAAGTAAACCGGACCAAGCGGCCACCATCCGCCTAGTATTTAGTCTTTGTACCGGTGTTGAACACTCACAATACCGATATTAATAAAAATTCATATTTTCATATTATTATAATTTTCACTTAAAAAATTGACAACCTCCATGACCTACTTGGTAAGATGTTTTATTTCCACCTCGTGGTTTGGGAATATATTTCCAATGATACACAAAAAAGGGTCCCAGTCTGGTAAAAGAGTTTGTCTGCCAATAATACTTACACCTACTAGACATGTGCCAATGTTGTGGCCTCTTTACCGGTTACTTAGTATTGCTAGTGGATGAGTCTCGTGCCTACTCCAGCAGTCCGACGCAAGAAAATTTGGTTCATGGTGCCGATGATCTACGTCTCCAGTCACTTCTATAAAATATTCAAATCGCCGATTGTTCAATGGTATACTATAAAAATAGGAGGGAGACTTAAAAAATGTTTTTTTCTCAGTGTATACGATACACATTTCAAAAACACACTTTCTTCTTCATCGCAGGCTCAGTGCTGAGCGTCATGGCCCTCTGATGTGTCTCGAATTCAGAGCAAAACCTGTCTCTATTTATCCTGGTCCTGGACCACGTTTATTGAAGCGCTTAAAGAGGATCCTGTTAACAAAAAACACTTTTGCTCATCTTCCTTCAACTACCCCGTGGTCACCAGTTTCTTCAGATTTTAATATTTTTTACAGTTACTTGTCTTAAGTACGTGAGGATTATTTTTCTTTCCGTAATCTCCAATTCATGTATAATAAAAATTTAAGTCTGCCTTGCGGTTCATGGAACAGGGAGCATCCGTCTCTAACCACATCTCAAAAGCATATATCATGTTATTTCCTTCATTCTCACCGTCCGTGTTATTTTTGTAACGTATAGTTACGCACGTGAATTAAAATTTATCGCAATTATTTGGACCGTCAGTGCTACAAAATTCAAGTTCAAATTAATTTGTTACTACAAGAAAAGCAACACTATCAAATTATTTTATTCCATTGAAGTTTTTTCGACACTTATCTTTTCCATATATAGGTATTCTCTTTTTCCCATTTTTTGTGATTTTAAACCTGATTATTAACTTTGTTAATAATCAGGTTTAAAATCAACAAACGTTGACTATAATTTTTACTTTCTTTGGTTCTCTAGCTTTTTCATGTATATAAGAAGGTGTTTTATATCGTATTTAAATAATAAAAATAATTAACAATTTATGAAATTAGCTAGGTTAGTTAAAAAAATCAAAATATTAGGAAAATGAACAGAAACAAATTATCCAACTCGAGATCGTGAGGCTTGTTCAACATTTTTTTCGCTATACTAAATTCTTTTCTCCGTTCTGACAAAACAAAGTATCCATTCGTGCGTCTAAAAATAGCAATTTCCCATTTGAAATTGGCGCCAATCAAGATAGTTCAAATAGACGGAGAAATTGTTCTCTGAGGCTCTACTTATTTCGAGTTAAACAAAGAAAATATCATAACACTAGACTTGAGATGGTTAAAGTCACGAAAATTAAATGGCTTAGCAGAAGTGAGTGAATTGGCAATTAGGAATCTAACATACAATGTCTTAATACAACCGGTGAATATTTGATTTCCTTTGAGTTTCGTTGATTTGGAACAATGAAATTTTAATAATGACTAAAATTTAAACTAAGTTCTCCATCTGGAAACAATTATAAAATGGAAATTATATTTCAATAGCGAAGTAATAAACTAGCCAAATTCTTCTATCCGGGAAAACAAGTAACCTTTGTGCTGCTGCAGAGCATCATTTCACTCTCAGTATTTCAGCACAGTACAATAGCCCTCCTCAAATATCATATGTCTCATTCTTTAAGTGTACATTGTTCTTTCTACTATTTTCTCCCTTTTAAAAATGCATAATTGGTTATTTTAATGGGTTGATAAATGAAACAACACCTTTGTATTCACTTCTTTATCAATTAAACCTTAATTATGTTTAATTTCCGAGAAGTCAGTACAAATGACATATGGAACCCAAGACTAAAACACAATTAGTTAGAAAAGATCTACGCACATGTTTGCAAGTATAAAAAGTTACTCTTACGAGAAAAATATCGAATACCCTGTCGATTGACGAACTTCCGTTTAATTTACCTGACAATTATTTAGGTGCCTTAAGATTGTTTTTAGTGCTACGAGTATATTCACGAACTGAGCTGTCAAGAGACATTTCTCGTACACATGATTACCTTGTTAAACAAGTTTTTAGATATAGTTATTTTACATAATTATTATGAGTCTTATTATAATTTTTAAACTTTAATTTACGATATAAACACTTTTTTTATATTTTACATTTTGTTAATGTAACTAGGTTAAATCTATATTAAACACAAAATAAATAAGGGCAAGAAAAATATTAATTCAGAATGTAGTCAGTGTAGATATTTAAAACAACTACCCCAGGTATTTCAAAGCAAGTCTTTTTATGATATACTCGTATTTATGATTTTTTGCTTGATCAATTTTGAATTATGTTTAAGGAAGTTATTTATAAAATGCGATAAGTTATATAACTATGTTAGAACAAGGACAACTTTTTTCCATATCGCCAAAAATATATATTTACTTGAAAAGCAAATATTTTTTCCCATCATATAAAATGTAATGTTTACTTTTTTACCCGCAATAAAACCCCCACCGACTTAAAGTTAGGACGACACTTACTTTAAGCAAAATCTCTCTGTGTACATTTTCCAAATTTTCTTTAACTTTTTTTATATCCATACAAATATTTCATGTTCAATAAAATCCTTGTTATATTAACGGCAAAAAACCTTCCTATTATCCGACATTTTACTCTTTTGATATACGGGAGCTTACAATGTAGGAAGTGCTTCAATTTAAAATATGTTTAACACCGTACGTATATCATAGATACTGTCAAAAATATAGAACAAGAAAACGCGTATGAATTCAAATTAATTATATTTATAGAGCAAACTATCATGCACTAAACGTTTTAAACACGAGATATCAAATCGAGTATCATATATGTTACATTCAAGGTGTGAAAAAATCGACTGTTATTCATTTTTCGCTAACGCCAAATTAAAAATAAACGCATTCTGTGAACAACCCAAATTATTCTATGTTACGTTCATCCCCGATACCTTCCAAAATATTGTAAATACCTAGAACAGCGCCCTCCTCTTTAGCTCGAGAGAAAAATACAGATTGTCTGACATTTGATTGAAACCTTTTTTTCTCATTTTGGATGTCTCATTTTTCCTTATACTATGTTTACACGGCTCCCTGCTTACATGAACTTAAATATGAACTATAATAATATAGCTAAGAATGCCTCGATACCACTCATACTTGACAAGGTAGAGGAGGGTATGAAGGAAATGGGAACTAATCCCATTTTCTTCTTGCCCTCCTCTACCATGTAAAGTATGGATGGTGTTGAGGCATTCTTGCTTAGACAAAACACACTAGGTGAAACTAACAAAAATTACTGTATTATTACAAAATCAGGCCTCACCCTCATTCTTCATATTTACCACACCTGCATTGTCAGAGGGGTATAATACACGGAGAGGATTTTATCAATTTCATAAAAATGCAGTCAATCCACTATATTCATGCAAATTGTCTGTAGTCACCTTCAACTGTAGATTTCCAAGAGGAGAAGATCAACTATTCACACTGGAAGAAGAACTTACGAATATCAAATGGAACATCGTGGGACTTAGCGAAGTAAGAAGAGCTGGAGAAGAAATCATTGAGAGACTGAACGAAAACGTCTCATTTTATTCAGGAACCAATTCAGTAAAATATGTGGAGTAGGATTTATGGTAAGTAAAAAGCTAAAAACGAATATTGTCGGGCTTACAGCAACCGAAGCAACACACTCACATATATTCTCGAATACAAGCACTATAGAAAATGTAAATTGGCATAGGTTGATCATATTGAAAGGATAAAATATTAACGATAAGAAGCACTACCATTCATTCCTTATATAATAGCGTCAATAATTTCACTGTGGGTGGACTGCTGATCAAAAAATTTATACTTTAAAAACAAAAATGTTTCCACCAGCTTCATGAATCGAAGGTTGCCCAGGTCGTACCAAGTCTCCGGCGGAAGAACGGATCATAAAGACGAATACCTAGTTTGCGTGTCGGCTATTAATTTCTTGACCCTTTTGTTTCATATTTTAGGATGCTACCCCGAGAACACGGAATATTTTCCTTGTAACCTTTTGTGTAGGTGTAAGTACTTATATATCTTCATATAAATAGAAATGATGTTCTCTTTTGTTTAGAAGTAACTAGACAAGTCCTTAACCTGCAAAACAATAGATTTTACATCTCAAATACGAAATATTGGTATTTTAAATATTTTGTTTTTTTTTTCGGAAAATTGTTTTTTTTTAATACTACGAGTACATGAATTGATTTTAACCATACTCTGTTTTTCAATTACCTTTTCTCTTCGGATTTTTACGATCACTACGGCTATCTTGGCCCTTGACAGCAGCTATGAAAAAACTATGTGTTACCATAATGAAACCACTCTCGTAAAAGTTTTTTAACCAGAAGATGCGTCTTCTACCCGAACTTCTGTCCAGAATTTTATCCAGCAATAAAAGTGGAAGAATCTCACATTTTTCGTACATATCTGAAATACTCCAACTTTTTCCCCTTAATGCTACATAATACTTTTGTATCTTTATTTATTTGTTATCTCTTATTTTAAACATTAATTAGGGTTGACAAAGTATAATTTATATCTTCACAAAATAAAATTGATGTCTTACAATATGTTACTTCGTTTTAATGGAAAGGCGACCGTTCATCATTTGTTCCGTGTGCAAAAAGTTCAGTATTTTGGTGATATGAACACTATACTTACCAGAACAGTATTAATTTTATTCAAATTAAATAAAAAAAATCTCTTTCGTAAACAAAACTATCAGTTTTGAAAATATCAATGGAAGACAAAAACAATCTTGGAAAGTATGGACTTACGACAATTGATTACGACGCCCGAATTAAAACGAAAGACAGGAAATGAAGGTATTATTTAAGCAATTAACATATCTCCGAATATTCTATACTATGGAAAAAAGGTTGAAGGGCCTCTTTGGATAATTATTCATTACTCCTTATCTAACGTTTTAAATAATTAGGGTTGAAATGAATATCAAAAATGGTTAATTGCTAATGAATCAAAAGTATGATGAACCCTTCAAAGATAATAAATCTGCGGAGAATAGTATAGTGACTGCTTGAAAACTTTCCGTTTTATTAATCTACCAGAATTGAAATATCTAGTCGAGTGTTTTCTTATTCTCTTTCATGTAGCCTACGTTTTGGTTTCTACTCATTCTTTGTACACGGGCAGAACTGGAAATATAGTTTTTGTAATAGCTTTATAAAATATTTACTTATACTACAATTTATACAATACTTTTGGCACACCCTTCCAATTAGGATTGTTTTTTAACGCTTTCGTTACATACAATACAGTCTAGTACGAGTATATTTATTGCCATTTGATTATCTCTAACGACAAACTGGAATTGCTTAAAAGAGGCTTTAAGTGAAAAAAGTACCGAGAGAAATTGAATATATAGTACAAACCCTAAATTGGAAAACAGATGTCCTGCTAACTAGCCCATACAGGTCTGTAGTCGATTTCTTCAAGCCTTCCAGGCTGATCGATAGAAAATAAGACACATTGACGGTGGCACATTTTTTCAGTAATTATACAGTTGGTTGATTAACGACATCTCTTTGCTGGCTTTGATAGTATTTTCTTCACGTTTTATATCAGGAAGTGAACGTTTTGATAGTACCAAAAGCCAAGATGTGAGTAAATGTTGTGATTTTAAAAATAATTCTCCGATTAGGATTTAAAAATTAAAATAACACCGAATATTTGTTTTAATACGTAAATTAATAAAAATTACGTTTGGACACAAAAAGAAACTATATATGGACTCCAAAATAATGGCAGTGATCATGCAAAATATAAATTTAGAATACAGTTGTACCGGAAATCAATCGTCTTTTAATTTTAATTTATTCATTTTTTATTATCACCTTACCAAATTTTGGTGAGTCATTGAACGCTCCATGCAACAAATTGTCAATACACATATATTAAGGTCCTTCAGTATGCGAATATTACGGTGCTAAATCAAGCGTAACGAGCTTCTAATGGATGATTGACTGACCTGTATTTGGACAGTTACGTCTTATCACATATTTGATCAAGCAATATTCTTAGGTCAATTGTAAATATGGTTAATAACAGTTTTTAAAACAAAAATATCGTAACTCGTTCAAAATAAAACTTAACGCTTGGTTTTATATTCGTGAATTAATTAACTATTGAATAATTCAAAGCGTTAATAACTTCTAAAATGCATCCTTTTTTCATTGAGTGCCTACGTAGAATGCGATGTATATCCATAGTAAATGAAAACTGATCCATCCTGTCCTTGATATCTTCGTGAAAAATCCAATTTTCTTTCTGAGATCTACTGTTTCTCGATCCGGCGATGACAGAATCCTCTGTAGACCAAACACATCACACATCATATTTCTGAGATCTACTGTTTCTCGATCCGGCGATGACAGAATCCTCTGTACACCAAACACATCACACATCATATTTCTGAGATCTACTGTTTCTCGATCCGGCGATGACAGAATCCTATGTACACCAAACACATCACACATCATATTTCTGAGATCTACTGTTTCTCGATCTGGCGATGACAGAATCCTCTGTACACCAAACACATCACACATATTTCTGAGATCTACTGTTTCTCGATCCGGCGATGACAGAATCCTATGTACACCAAACACATCACACATCATATTTCTGAGATCTACTGTTTCTCGATCCGGCGATGACAGAATCCTCTGTACACCAAACACATCACACATATTTCTGAGATCTACTGTTTCTCGATCCGGCGATGACAGAATCCTATGTACACCAAACACATCACACATCATATTTCTGAGATCTACTGTTTCTCGATCCGGCGATGACAGAATCCTCTGTACACCAAACACATCACACATATTTCTGAGATCTACTGTTTCTCGATCCGGCGATGACAGAATCCTATGTACACCAAACACATCACACATCATATTTCTGAGATCTACTGTTTCTCGATCCGGCGATGACAGAATCCTATGTACACCAAACACATCACACGTCATATTTCTGAGATCTACTGTTTCTCGATCCGGCGATGACAGAATCCTCTGTACACCAAACACATCACACATATTTCTGAGATCTACTGTTTCTCGATCCGGCAATGACAGAATCCTATGTACACCAAACACATCACACATCATATTTCTGAGATCTACTGTTTCTCGATCCGGCGATGACAGAGTCCTCTGTACACCAAACACATCACACATCATATTTCTGAGATCTACTGTTTCTCGATCCGGCGATGACAGAATCCTCTGTACATCAAACACATCATATTTCGCGGTTCACTCGGCGCGACTTTGAAACGATCTTCCTTACTCAATCAAATATGCTACATTTTTATCGATATTTAAGAATGTAGAAATGAAAAATTATTTTCCTCAAAATATTCATCGTCTTTAACTTTCCACACAATTCGCATCGTTATCTCTGTTTTCCTTGAGATTTATCTTTTATGTATTGTTTGTTATTGTTTTAAAATACAACATTAAATACATGGTTATGAATACAAAGAAAAATATTTAAAAAAATATTTTATTTAAAAAAAAATCTTTAAAGCAATAAATCCCACAGATACATGAAAGTGTTTACTCGTAAATCAAGAATTTTTTTCTAGTATTCTCTCGCTTTAATTGACTAACTTAAAATGTTCACTTGTCAAAGCGATGGTTTCCTTTGTTATAATACAGAGTGTGACGGACAGTTGTCGGGGGGGGGGGGGCACAGACAGGTCAATAGGGTAAGCGCTTCAAATCATGCATATGAAAATATAATACCTGACACGTGTTTTAACGTATTATTTCATTTAATAAGCGTTTATTGATATATACATATAATCATACCATTTTCTTTTCGGGGCAAAAATTCAGAGGAATCGAAGGAGTTCTATGAAAAGATGCATGGGTGTAGAAGAGGCGAAGGATGTATGTCAAGATAAAAAAGTCTGATACTGTATACTCTTCTGCGTAGCCTGATAAGGAAATGGGGTGATGCTATGTATGATAGTAATTTTGACGTTCATGTGTCGATATAACTTCCAATATATTCCAGTTTTTGTAGTCAATGAATGCTATTTCTTTTATTGTTCTACATCAATGGTAACCAGCCTTTTTGCATGCCAAAACCGTTATTGGGTGAATGCTCGTGGGCTGCACATGATTTATTTTCATATCAAAGCACTGAAAAGGATATAACTTGTTCTAAACGATGCCGTGAAGCCTAGTGTTTTACTACCAACGCTACCACATTATCTTGTTTACTATAAATAATTCTTATGATTTCTAGAAGTAAATACACAAATGAAAAATTTAATATTTATTATTTACAAAATACTTATATATTTGAATTTACTCTTCAATCCAAAATCATACTGAAAATCTATCAATTCTATTTGAAGAAATGACATTGTCAAATATTACGAGTACATACTAGTACATAATCATGACATACTTCTTCAAAACTTGAGCAAGTTTAGCTGTGACTTACCAATTTCAAAGTTATTCGCTGATCATTTTTGAAATTGAATACAGTTTGCCTCTTACGGGATTTACATCTGATAGACTTCATGTTAAATCAGGTGTTGCCTTGTGTCCTTAGTTTTTATTAATGGTGTAAAAAAAGTATAAATAACTCAAATGTTTTACTATTCGCGGATGATCTTAAATTGTTCCAAAAAATATCGAGAAAACTCCAGGATGATATCAATAATATATGTAAATGGAGCATTTATAACAAATTCTTCTTTAACGTATCAAAATATTTTGTTATTTCATTTGTAAGAGCGCGAACTATTTATTCCCGTTATCTTATGAATGGTCAACAAGTATCTAGAACGGATAAAACAAAGGACTGAGGTGTTTATTTTGAAAGTGACCTTTCGTTTGATTTGCAAAGCAAATAAATCTGCAATAAAGCAAATATGATACTTACATTTGTAATTCGTACCACCAAACTACTCACATATACCTGCGTACCCAGAATATTATATTCTTTGGTCAGAAGTCATTTGGAATATTGCTCTATGGTATAATATGGGCGCCAGCAGGGATTACGTATTCAGTCGTGCTAGAAAGGTTCAGAAAATATTTCTCCGTTGTCTCTTCAGGAGAGAATATGGATATTATTCCAGGCTTTATTCAAGTGTCTTCTTACTGGGGAGACTTAATTACATATCATTAGAGTGGAAGATCTGTTCGATCGAGTGTCCACTTTTTTTGTTTACTGAGGGGTAATTTAGTTAAACTATTCATCCTGAACAGTCTTGGTTTGTATGTTCCGGATAATTATTTGAGACAACGCACCCACAGATTGTTCTATCAACCTATAAATCAAATCAACCTTCCTCTACAAATGCTGGTAGGTAGAGTAATCCCACTCTTTAACTGTGTGCGCCCTTATAGAGACGTATTTCGTGTGTCGCTCAGCTCTTTCAGGAAAAATCTTTTAAATTTAGTGTAATACTTGAAATAATTTCCTTTTTTACATTACTCGTATTTAACCCGCTACATATTATCAAAATATTTTTGTGTAATTTATACATTTTTACTATTATTTTTATAGAATAAGTATTAATTGTTTTATACATGTTTTTTGTACTTGTTATATTTGGTCCTTGTACGAATTACGAAAACCTGTAACGTGCAAAGGACCTGAAAAAAAATATTTATAAAAGTAGTTTAATAATTGATCCTTGCCTTAAATATGTACATTAAATTCCTTAAAATAAGTAGTAAGATCTACTAGAAAGGAAAATTCACATATCTATTCTTCATCGAAAATTTCCTTTACTGGTTTACCTTTTCTTTCCATGAATACTTGAATTTATTTTTGAAGATCGAAACCCGAGCTTAAGAAAAATAAATTACATCACCTGATACAGCTTCTAAACGTTCAAACAACTTTGAAATCCCTTTTAATGCAAGCTTTGAAAACATAAAAGTGACTACTTTAACAACAACTTTAATCATCACAGATTCCGAGCAAAAGTTATCTTAACTTGATGAACTCCCCTTTTCCGTCTACTATTGTAGGAGATCCATTTGTCGTAACACCTCAGAGATTTGTCAAATTCATATCAAGTCGCTTAAAGGTTTCCATTACTGCATTCAATAAACTTGTGGCTTTTGTAGTGCTTTTGAATGGAACTAAGGCAACGATTTTTTCAGTGACAGAGAAATCTCTATGGACAGCACGTACAAATATTGCTAACTAGGCTGGGTAGTATTTTTATGTGTATTATCGAGCATCAAAGAATAATATTTAAATGTCAAAATGTTAGTGTTCTCTGCACTAGTGGTTATTTCATCACGAATTTAGTCGAGTCATGACAAACTTAACTTCGCAAAAAAAATTAAGATTTTTTTTTCAGGACATAATATATTCACGACATTTTCCAAACATTCTTAAACGAAGGTGCCGTCCAATATTAGTTTAATTTCTTGGCAATAATTCAGGCTACTGCATGACTCGCTTTCACCAATAATTTCGGCACGCTCTTGAAAAGTGATTGCTATTCTAAAAGAACTCTTTTTTGTTCGGTAATTTTGTCTACACGGACATTTTAAAGATTCGTCAGCATTGTTTTTCTTTTTGGTAGATTTGATAGCCTAGACTGTAAAACACTGTAAATGAGTTCAAAATCATAAATCTTAAAAATTACATAGGTGACAAATCGAGGGAAATGAAAGTAGGATCACTCCAAGAGCACTTTATCAAGAATATCCTTGCCTTGCTAAGAGGCTGCTACAGAGCGATTGTAAACGATAATTAAGTATAACTTGATATTTTCCGCCCAGCATCATGGTGGGAAAAAATATGACACGGCCAGGAATTGAACCCGGAACTCTTGGTTCGTAAGTCAAACAACTTAACCTCTGAACCACAAGGGCCAACAAACTTTTACAATGATTTTTTTTATTTCATATAAATAAAGTTCACATTCAATAAGGCATATCATATAAATTCCTAAATAAATAAATACTTGTATTATTTTGGTTACCAATTGCACGTCAAAAATATAGTATATAAAGATATATTTGTTGTATTTTATTTCTAACTTTTCTCTATATATAATATTGTATAACTACAATTCGGGTCACATTTAAATGAGAATTGCATGTTTTGATATTAAACTTCTTTGTACCGTAAATTTACAATATACATATTGCAATTAAAACATAATTCATTGTTGTTTCTTTCATGGTTTAGCTCGCGAGCGTTTAAAGTGTTTATTTTTATGTGTGATTTTCATTCCTGTGGTACCCTTCAAATGGGGATTTGGACGTATAAAAGAGCGTGGCCGGGAGACAACTTGAAACCATTAGTCAAGCCTTCCGATTTAGAGCTACTTTGGAAGGCGCGAAACTTGCAGTTCATTGCACGTGCTGGAACTACTACTCCGCACGTAAATAAACAGCACTCGCAGACGTCTATCTCGTGGGAGTATCGTTACCAGAAGAACTCTGATACTGGACTGCGACCATTTGTTTTATTGTTTAGGGGCCATTGGGGATCGAACCCGAAGCCCCCGCCCCGAGTGGAAGTTAAGTGTTTTATCGATTAGGTACAGAGGTCACCAATTCACGTAATTAATAACATTAATTAAAAAAATAAAATACACATAAATACATACTTACCAACACGCCATCTCCCTGTCGGGGTAGGCAGAAAATACAGATCGCTAGACTTCCCTATCTCGAAACAAACCCTTAACCTATTTCACATCCATGCATCACCCATGGAACTTCTTCGATTCCTCTGAATTTTTACGTTTCCTTTTTTAAAAATATCATTATCTTGATTCAGCCACACTTTTCTTTATTTTAGTCTACCACGCCTTCACTCACATACCCACTATACACGTATATCTATTTAGTATTTCTTCATTCTTTCGTTCCACATCTCCAAACCATCTCAGAGTGCTCTTCTCTATCTTACTTAAACATCAGCCTTAAGTTCACACTCATCTCTTATCACACAAAAATAAAAAAGGTAGAAATACTTTAATCCGCCACTGTTGGATCCCGCGCCTTTCCGTTAAATAAAAAAGTAGGTAATGCAAAGTATAGAATTAAAATTTCCCACAAGCGGAGCGGTTTCATTTGAACTTTTATCAACCGGGAAAGCTTTCGCGTTTATTTTTTCAAAATGAAACAAACGCCTTGTCTTGAAAACAAGTTTTATGGGATTGCCGCTGCACGCGTTGAATTCGTGAGTGTCAATTATTATTTAATGCCGAGCACGTTTGACATATAAACTAAAAGGAAACATTAAATGTGTTTTTGTTTTTATCAAACACGTTCGCATATGCTTTTATGTTTTGTTTTTTCAAAATGTTTAAATAAAAATCATTTCTCAGGATCTCCCAATATAGGGTACACATTTTCCATAAACAGTTCTTTTTTTCCATAAACAATTATTAATAAAAATTTCATATCGAAATATCTTAAACACTAGCTTTTCGTATATGCAGGTATACTTATCAAGTTTAGCGTGAGCAGCGAAAGTGTTATACTTAATTTTTTTCGATGAAATATTTCACATTCACTCTCATTGTTAAAACTAACATATTTGGTCATCTTTGATTTTTAAATATTTTTTTTCAAGATTGTTATGATATTTTGAACCCATGTCACTTCTTTACCACGGTCAATAGCAAACAGTATCCAAATTGAAATCTAGGAATAGTTTCATGAAGAGAGCGCAAGACTGACTTCTCTGAAGTGGGAAGAAAAAATATCTGATGACGGGAAAGAGCTCTTGGAACATATAGCACCTGACGACCAGCTGAGCTCTAATTAGGCTTCGAGTAAGGATGACTAGATGCAAGTTAAATATTTATTTATGAAAGTAACATTGAGTGTGATTGTGAGGTTATACAGGAATTATAACATATGCTAACTTGTAAGAACATGGAACTATATACGATATCGATCGAGTGGATGGTTAATGCGAATGATAGTGCAACATCTGTTCTCATATTACAAACACGCTGCATAATTAAGAACATGGAACTATATACGATATCGATCGAGTGGATGGTTAATGCGAATGATAGTGCAACATCTGTTCTCATATTACAAACACGCTGCATAATTAAGAACATGGAACTATATACGATATCGATCGAGTGAATGGTTAATGCGAATGATAGTGCAACATCTGTTCTCATATTACAAACACGCTGCATAATTAGTGAATGGTGAATGCGAATGATAGTGCAACATCTGTTCTCATATTACAAACACGCTGCATAATTAAGAACATGGAACTATATACGATATCGATCGAGTGAATGGTTAATGCGAATGATAGTGCAACATCTGTTCTCATATTACAAACACGCTGCATAATTAGTGAATGGTGAATGCGAATGATAGTGCAACATCTGTTCTCATATTACAAACACGCTGCATAATTAAGAACATGGAACTATATACGATATCGATCGAGTGAATGGTTAATGCGAATGATAGTGCAACATCTGTTCTCATATTACAAACACGCTGCATAATTAGTGAATGGTGAATGCGAATGATAGTCTCATATTACAAACACGCTGCATAATTAAGAACATGGAACTATATACGATATCGATCGAGTGAATGGTTAATGCGAATGATAGTGCAACATCTGTTCTCATATTACAAACACGCTGCATAATTAGTGAATGGTGAATGCGAATGATAGTGCAACATCTGTTCTCATATTACAAACACGCTGCATAATTAAGAACATGGAACTATATACGATATCGATCGAGTGAATGGTTAATGCGAATGATAGTGCAACATCTGTTCTCATATTACAAACACGCTGCATAATTAGTGAATGGTGAATGCGAATGATAGTGCAACATCTGTTCTCATATTACAAACACGCTGCATAATTAACTGAAATAATTTATGGATAATACTTTTTTTGGTTGTTTTAATGAATTTCCACTTCCGTTTAGTAAATATTTGCAGAAAAATCTGGCAAAAGTTGAAATAGTTGAAGCTCGCGTGGTCAGTGAATAATAAAAACATCAAGATTCAATAAAGAACCGAGAGGCTCACCCCTCATCCGAAAATAATAAACTCTGCCTTCCTCCGGAAAAAGTCACTCATGTTGTGATTTTTCAGCTCTCTTTTGTCTTCTTATCTTTTATGAAGGAAAACATTGTATAAATTGTTTGTAAGCGTTTTAAAATAAAACTCGATTAAAAAAAATATTGAATCTGCAAAGCGCCAAATTTGAATGAAAATCGTCTAAAAATAAAAAAAATTGAACCTCTATATAATAAAGGTGAAATACGGCAGCTGATAATTGAGTTGAAACGTAATCCGTTTTTATTTGAGTACCTACATATGTTACTCTTCTACTAGTAAGTGTGGGGTTTCACCACGTGTTTTGGATTAAACCTTGAAGCGTTTCAAAACAGAAATTACTTTTCCCAATCAGAAATATTTTGTTGCGAAAATAAATTTAAAATATTTGGAGATCCTTGATTAATAATTGGATAGCTTGAGTTTTGAAGCTGCAGCTCTGAACTAATATAAGGTAACAAAATGAAACCACTTTCGTAAGTTTTCGATCATCATGGATATCTTGAGTTTTGAAGCTGCAGATCTAAACAAATATTATATATGGTATCAAAATGAAATCACTTTCGTTAGTTTTTCAATCTGGAAATGCGTTTATTCCCCGCTTTTCTTCCGCTCTGAATTTTCTCATGCAATATCAATTAAAAAATCTCATATTTTCTCGACACATTTTATGCCCAAAGATTACTTTCTTCTCTATTGCATTATCGCATTCCTCGATAACGTCAAATTTCAAAACCTTATAGTTTTTTGTTGTTGTGTTAAACCCTTTTTCTTCATTTACATGTGTTATATCCAATCCCCCTGATATTAATGATCACTCTTGAGAAATTATCTGTCTTTGGCGGCACAACTCTTCGATTGTCTGGATACATGTCCATTAGTGAACCCTTAATTTTAACCAACATTTCAATACAAAATCTATCTTCTCTATCTGGATTAAGATCACGAGAAATTAGGTTTGCTAGATATTTTAAACTGTCAACTTAATCCATAGGCTGCCCGGTCAGCTGCAGAGATACACCACTGCGAGACTGTTGACTTAATATATAGGCAGCCCGGCCAGCTACAGATATATGTTACACCACTCGAGACTGTCGACTTAAGAACACAACCTTTGATTTTTAACTATATAATATTCACGCCTTGTTCGACACCTCCTATTTTTATTATGTTCAGTAAAAACTGAAGATCATCTAGGCCATCCACTAGGATCACTATATCATCGGCAAATTTTATTACATTTATGAATACTTCTTTTAAGCCCTTTGGTTTCTTTTCAATGGCCTTTTATATAAATATTTTTTTTGAAAATCAAATCTAATTATAGTTATATACGAGTATTATACAAGTATTTATGCATGTCCAGTTATCTGTCATTATACATTTGGTACTTAAAATGCATAACTGCCACCAGAGCAAATGACATAATAGGTTAGTCAAAAAGTTTTGATAGCGACATCTATGGAGCAGTAGAAAACCAAAATTTCTACGCCATTTTAATATTTCATCTTTCATAAGAACGTACTCAAAATTTCATTTTGATCTGTCAATTCATTCTTTGTTTACAAGCCATTTGAAGTTGACGTGTCAGTGTATTTTTTAACAATGGAAAAATCCGAATATCGTGCAGTGATTAAATTCTTTGTTTTGGAAGGTTTATCGGCTACTGAGATCCATGCAAAGATGGTGAAAGTATTAAAGGAGTCTTCTCCTTCATTTCCAACCGTTCACCGATGGATTTTGGAGTTTAAGCGTGGCCGTACAAGCGTTGAAGACGATCCACGCTCAGGACGTTCAAAAAGTGCATCAACACCAGAAATCATAGCGAAAATACAGGATATGGTTTTGGAAGATCATCGATCGACTGTGGATGTGATAGCTGACACCATAGGCATCTCACATGGAACAACATGGCATATTTTGGCTGAAGTATTGGGTTTCAAAAAACTGTGTGCACAATGGGTGCCGCATTTGCTAACAATGCAACAAAAACACGTTCGAATGCGACTTTCTGAGCAACATTTGGAGCAATTTCGAAAGGATAAAAAGGATATTCTGCATCGATTCATCACTATGGATGAGACTTGGGTCTACCACCATGATCCTGAATCAAAACAAGAGGCTAAGGAGTGGTGTGAACCAGCCACTTTGGCTCCGAAGCGAGTTCGTGTCCAGAAATCGGCCAAGAAGGTGTTAGCGTCAGTTTTTTGGGATGCAAAAGGAATTTTATTGATAGATTGTCTCCAAACTGGTAAGACAATCAACTCTGATTATTATTGTGACCTTTTGGACCAGTTGGATGAAAAAATTTGTGAAAAAAGACCCGGTTTGCAGAAGAAAAAAATCATTTTTCATCAAGACAATGCACCTGCTCACACAGCTCAAAAAACCATCGCGAAAATCAATGAATTGGGGTACGAATTGTTGCAGCATCCACCCTATTCGCCAGATTTAGCTCCCTCTGACTTCTGGCTGTTCTCACACCTCAAAAAATTCCTTCGTGGAAAGCATTTTTCATCAAACGAAGAGATTATAGCCGTCGTAGAGGAGTATTTTGCAGGCCTTCCAGAAAGTCACTTCCGTGATGGGACAACAAAGTTGGAAGATCGTTGGACCAAGTGTATTGATCTTATGGGAGACTATACTGAGCAATAAAAGTGATTTCCCCCAAAAAAAAATGTATTTTCATTTCCGCTTTCAAAACTTTTTGACTAACTAGTAGCTTGGAAATTGTTTAAATTTGTCAAATTTTACCATAAATTTTCTAAATATGAATTCAAATATGTTTTTAGAGAGAACAGTAAAAGAATACCATAAGTTTGTAAAACGTCATCTTGGAATTCTTGCCTACTTAGAACACAAATTCAAGCAGTTAAAATAAAGAAGACCATCTAATTACATATAAAAGAACATACACTCTCAAGTTTACTTGAATTTACGATTCTAAAAATATTTTCACGTTAAGCGTTTAATTAAGAGATATTTGAGATTAAAGTATTGATGATAAATTGATACATTTACGAATATAATATTATAGATATATAGTATGACAGTTTTGTGTGCATGATGCGATATTATCAGGTAAATACCACTAATGGAAGGTTGTCAGGACTGGAGTTGTCAATATATTGGATGAATAAATTGGAGAGGGCTCAATGGATACGCTGCACCTGCCAGGGAAGATCGGCTGTGCGGACATGGTTTAGCCACACAAAGCTGAGGTGAGAGTAAGCGAGCTAGATACTACGAGTATGGTGATGTTCATATATACCTTCTTTGATTCTAGCAAATTAAACCACATTGAGATTGTATTCAACATTTTAGAACAACATTTGTTAGAACTACAACAGTCACATTGGGTATGTTTTCTAGTGCCTAAACTAAAAATGTTTTAACAAGCCTTATTTAATAACTGAAACTCTTTTTAAATATAATAATCAGACAGGTTCAACATATTTCATCATCTTGAAAGTTGTAAATGTTTGTCATGGGAACTTTGTGATGTATTGTATTCAGTTATACTTTTGTTGTACGCATAATAACCTGGAGGGTATTGCCATGTAGCAATCTCAGGTTGGAAGACAGGTATTTTAACAAATAAGCCATGGAAGGCGTTTACACAGATAATTTTTTTACCACCATATAATAACATAATTCACAAAATGTTAAAATGTCAAAGCTCTTACATAGTATTTACTTGAGAAACAATTATACTTTAAAACTTTTATGGAACTTCTTTCCCTATATTTTAGAAAAAAATAATTATCTTGTATAACACTTTCATTATATACAATACAACCAGGAGGGATTTTTTCCATGTGTCAATCAACCAGAAAAAGGTCGAAGAGACCTTAAATGAAAATAAAACTGAATTGTTTTTAAATAAATTTAGCTCCAACGGGAATCAAAACTATAATCCAAGGATAGAAGGTAGGCATTTTACCAACTAAGCGAAGTAGTTCATTGATTTCATGTGAAAGATTTATGGTATACAATTATCGATCGAGATAACTCGGTATATTTGTTCAATTCACTTCACTTAGTTCGATCAACTGCTTTTAGTAACCAGTTCGTAGTCAGAGACCCAGCCGATATCAGTGAGGATATTTTCTCGATGGTGTATCCCTAAAACATATTTATATAATCTTATATGGGCGAAGGATGAAATATTGGAGCAAGGTGAGGAATTTATCTATTTTGGTAGTATTTTCTCAGGTGATGGGAAAGTTACGAGATATATCGAGCAGCGTATGGCGGTAGGAAACAACGTCAACGGGGCTCTAAACATATGTACTTGAACTGAGCAGTATCAAAATGTGTTCGTTCCATTTTTTTTTATTCCAACCCACGTTCATAAAAGCCTACTTTTTCTTGTTTTTTTTGTTTAATTTTCCAATCAACTTAATAGTTTTAAGCAAATATTGAATAAATGTGTAAATATCCACTAACTACATGAATTCCCATGTGCATTTCTCCTATCTCTAGGTTTTCTCCAAGCGGAGCGAGACTCTTCATTCCGGCTGACGAGAGCCTTGAGATAGGAGGTAGAAACACATTTCTCGGGTGTTAAGGTAATAAGTGATTAAAAAGGATTTTTTATTTATTACATACATAAATACCATCCCACTATTTTCCAGTTGAGGTATGCGAATATGACATAATACAGTATAACTTTCCTATCTTGACACACATCCCTCACCTCTTCTTCACCCATACACCGATTTCTCTCACTATCTACGTTTTCTTCTTTAAAAATATCGTTTGGATCAAGATCCAAACACACTTTTCTTGGTCTTCCTCAATCACACCTTCCACTCACATTGGCAATATATATTTAGGTTGTTGGTCTTTCTTCATTCGTTCTTTCTACGTGCCCAAACTATCTCAGACTACACTCAGACTTTCTCACATAACTCAACATATCAGCCTTAAGTTCACATTTATTCCTAAACACTTCATTCCGTATTCAGGTATACATTGCTACAGCATTTATTCGACTCGTCTTTCTCCACATCCATGTTTCACTCCCATAAAGCAAAATTGGATCATTTATAATTAAATATTCTAATATGGTGTTGATAAAATTTAACATTCATAATTTTCTCAAAAAACCTTTGATAAAATTATGAATGTGAGATGATTGAACCAACTACCGATAGCCTTAAATCCACCATTTAAACAGCTGGCTTGAAATAGCAGCACAAAAATAAGTTTATCTCTTTTCAGTAAAACTCCTTCTTTTTCTTTTCCATTCCACGATTAACTTTTGCGTTTTTTAAATTCTTACTTCTTTTTTTAATTTATACGTTAAGTCAATTAATTAATTTTCCAAACATGTTAAGTTTAGTATTGTTTATCTTTGAATGCTCTGAAACTTTATAGTTTTATATTTCATGACAATAAAAATACATGTGAACGTAAAAATAATTAAAAAATGAAGAACTAACTATCTTCTTACTTTATATACAATAGTTTTACAATATAGAAAAGTTATATTTCATTACTCTTGTTATAAAAAGAAATAAATATTAAATCACCTAATCCATAACGTATTCCTACGCTAATCTCGAGGCTAATGAAAGATGTATTATAAGAAAGTTGGAAGAAAATATAAGCAAACTTTGAAATATTTGATATCATTAACCATCCCAAGTGTATACTCTGTAGAAAATAAGAGAGAGGATAACATTTATCGTGCTTCCCAGTTTCTGCCATTATAACCTCACATATTGGGATATTGGATAACATTTTCATCCGTCAAGTATTCTGGACGAGTACGTCTGAAATATGTCCTGGCAATATTGACCTATCAAATAGGTAAATGGAAGTGGCCCTCCTTTATTGAGAGCCTATTCTGAATATATCATTTGATAAAGCGTCGTTCTCAATCTTATTTCTATTAAATAAAGTTCAATCATAGCAGATCCTTGGAAATAAATGTTAAAATTAAAATATTGTATATTTAAAGCTATTTTATTTTCATATATTTTTTCAGAGAATATTTTTATTGTTCGAACTTCATATAAAATATTTTATTTCTTTCTGATTCCTTAATTTCCATTGAAAATATTTTTTCAGGAAGTTTTAACATTCCCAATGAATGAATGAAGAATATTCGTTACCCTTGACGACTATGATAGAAGGCACAATGCAAAGGTGGGATCGAGATACTTAACGTTGTTGCCACCAGAAATGATTATGTAAAAGTCAATTATTGATAGGCATATCGTGTTCCATACAGGACATGAAACTTCAGCACTTGCAGTTTTCTGCGTCTTTTTTCTTCATTGGGTCTCTGATAATTGGCAACAGTTCAACGCCATTTGACTATCTGCTGTTGTTGGCGTTCTATAATGTGCCCAATGAATGAGCAAATGAAAGCTGACAAAGTCCATGTGGGAACTGCATGAATGTTGAGGAAGCAAAATACGTACGCTACAATAGGAAACAACGTGAAAGTACGAGGATATATTAAAGCAATATGGAAGCTTATTAAGAAATTTTTAAATAATCTTTCTTTGCACCTTACAAGATTATTTTGAAAACCGTTCGTTTTTGAGCTCAGTGACTTGAATGCAATATAGAATTTTTTTTCACCAGTCATTTAGGGCAGTCACGCTAAAGTTTAAAATATCAATATTTTTTTTTTCAGACATATTCAAATTTGAAAAAAAAATAGTTTAACTATGGATAATTTTTTAACAACAGAGAAAAACCAAAAGGGGTTCGACTTAATTTTGACAGTCAATTATCTGAACGTGTATATCGACTTCATTTTGTCGATAAAGATTGTCCAGCGAGATTAACGACTCGGAAATCAAATGCACATTTTCAACAGCAGGGATCAATAGTAGAAACATTTTGTCGATGGAGATTGTCCAGCGAGATTAACGACTCGGAAATCAAATGTACATTTTCGACAGCAGGAATCAATAGTAGAAACATTTTGACAGTCAATTATCTGAACGTGTATATCGACTTCATTTTGTCGATGGAGATTGTCCAGCGAGATTAACGACTCGGAAATCAAATGCACATTTTCAACAGCAGGGATCAATAGTAGAAACATTTTGTCGATGGAGATTGTCCAGCGAGATTAACGACTCGGAAATCAAATGTACATTTTCGACAGCAGGGATCAATAGTAGAAACATTTTGTCGATGGAGATTGTCCAGCGAGATTAACGACTCGGAAATCAAATGTACATTTTCGACAGCAGGGATCAATAGTAGAAACATTTTGAACTTGAAGACCACTTGCTGTCCACACAAAAGAGAATATTCAAAGGGAATTATATAATATTGCTGATTATCAAGCAAATCCAATCAGACGACGTTCTGTTCAGCTCGGAATGTCTCGAACGACAAGGCAACGAATTTTAAGAAGAAAAATTCAGTAAGTGCAAGAATTAAAGCCTCAAGATCCACAACGACGCCTTAAATAGGACCACTCTATAAGACTACGATATGTATAATCCCACATATTAGGTTAAAAAATGCCTGTGCTTTCCGAGAAGTCATTCTGCGTGCATTGTAGAAATGCAATATTTTGTGCGGAAACCCATCCTTTTTTTTATAATATTTTAACCAGCAGGATATCATTGGTGCGTTATGTGAAAAAAAAAGAGCGTTGTGATTTTAAGATACTTGTAATGTAATATGAGCACAAAGTAAAAAGAGCGTTGTGATTTTAAGATACTTGTAATGTAATATGAGCACAAAGTAAAAAGAGCGTTGTGATTTTAAGATACTTGTTATGTAATATGAGCACAAAGTAAAAAGAGCGTTGTGATTTTAAGATACTTGTAATGTAATATGAGCACAAAATAAAAACTGAGATAAAATAATTAAATAATGTTAAAATTAAACTCGATTGAAATAGTTTAAAACAACTCTTTAGCATATTTGTATTGAATGTAAAAGATATAAGATTATCAGTTTTATCACATTTTTTTTATAACCAATGAGTAATAATTATTACCAATTAAGTAATATTTTTTTATAACCAAAGAGTAATATAATTATTACCAATTTAAGTAATATTTTTTTATAGCCAATGAGAAATAATGATTACCAGTTTAAGTAATATTTTTATAAATAGTTATATAGTAATAATTTAATTATATTATAATATAAAAGCTTAGTAATAATTTAATTAAATTATATTGTAATATAAAAGATTTTATTTTCAGAAAAAAATCATAAACCTTCAGTTAATCCATTATCAGTTTAAGTTTAAAAACGGTGTAATCACACCTTTAAAGCTATTTCCCTTAAGTAATAAAGATGAAATTTAATGATATTCCCTTGAGAAATCATCTACCAGATACCATGGTTTCAGAAAGCAATTATTTTCCATTCGATCGCTATCTATGACATTAAATAAAAAAACTTTAAAATTATCCTAAAAATAACAGATAAAAATAAAACCTTCAAAATATTTTTTTATAAATCTTAGAAGAGTATATAATATGATTTTTTTCGAAATTCAAACAGAAAAATGTTGATGCTACAAAATAAACATATATTGTTGAAGTTAAGGTAAATTCATATTTTTTAGTTATTGTCTTATTTTCTTTAAATGCAATATCCAGTTTTTCCAACCTTTTTTTATTTTTACCTCCATTTTTCCTCTGTAAAATTTATCTATCCCCAGTAAGATACATACTAAAATCTAGTTTACTAAGAGTTATAACAAAACAAACCTATATCCATGTAATTAGATAGTATTATATTCATGTACTTGAAATTGAGTTATTTTTGTCTGTAATTATACTAAATAAACCAAAAGATTATTTAATGACAATCTGCTAAAATTTTGTTCATTTTTCCGATATTGCATTTGAAAACATGAAGATAACGACATCTATGGCCTAATTGGTTACTTCCGATTCGGGGGTCACGGATTCGATCCTAGTTGGAAAACAATTTACTTTAAAAAGGGTTTAAGTCTGGCTTTCACTTCAGGCACATTAATCATCTTTCTGGTTGGCTGGAAAATATTGTCACGTGGAAATAAACCCACCAGGTGGTACTGTTTATAACAAATGTGTTATATAATACACTATGCAGAATTAAGATATGATTCGGCAACGTTGAAAAGTTGACTAACCGAGGATTTACAAAGAATAATTTGGAACATGTGATAAAAATTGGGCATAATTGTATTAATTGTATTAATTGAGTTGTTTCTGGTAATTTTTTTGCAGATATGTAATGTTGCAAATTCCGTAAAAATTTGATGTACTTTCTTCGATCATGACCAGGAGACTCCACAACTACCTACTGTTAAAATGTATCTAAACATGTATTTACTTCCGGCAAATAATGAAATGTTTCGAGAAAAAATATGAAATTTGTTCGAAAGAAATGGTAAAATACCATAGAATTCACTAAAACGGAGAATATCCTTTACCTTTACATAAGACGACATCTACCTGACGTTTACGGTCAGTGTCGGAAGAGATTTTTTATGTATTATGTATTTACGAGTATTATGTATAATTGTCATGTAAATATTTTTTTTTTCTGAAATGAAATTATAATGAATATTATTATAATGAACAAACGAGTATTGTGGTAAAGTCCACCTCAAGTACACCAAAACCTTAATTGTCGTTCATATCTCCATATTCGAGAGTGTATTTTTTTCTAAAAAATACATTTAACTGTTCATTTACACTGAGTGAAAACAATGGAATTTCGGACGTTGAGAGTTAAAAAAAACTCTCGTATCCTTCGCTTTCAGCTTGTTTTATAATTTGGCCCGAGATTTCTATTCGATTTCAGGGGATATCCAATTTTTCTCTGGGGAGCTTTGGGAAAGGTACAAAAGGTCTTTTTAGGTAAATGCTGAGCAAAATAAAATGAAAAATCCTATCTGTAAAGCACCGGTTACTAATTGTTTTTCTGAAATTGTCGTTGTAAATATACAGATTAAAATGAATTATGTTTTAAAAAAAAATTATTATAACATAGTTTATGACAAGTACCTTACCACTCATTGATTTTTATTTAAATCTTTTTTTAAACTTTTAACTAAATAATAATGAGTAAACTTGCATATCATGAAAAAACACATATCATTGAAAACTATAACATAAACTTATTAGTAATTATTTAAAAAAAATCGTTAAAATGAATTAACAAAAGTGTTAATAACATTTTGAAAGTCTAACTTTAGACCACAAAGCACTTTTACCACGGTGAATTGCCTAACAAAAAAAATAACTCTTCTCTTTTTTTATGTATGGAGTGGAAATATGTTATGACGTAAATTAGAGAGGCAAAGGATTAATACTTCTGAATTGGAGTGCTAGCGGATTGTATTACGTGTTTTTAGACAGTCATGAACGCTTATGCTGCCATCCCAGAATTATATGAGGAATAACTCCATTTGATATGGGCTATATCGAGACCATCGTTAGGTCGCGTTTCGGCCCACTGATTGATTACCTTGATGGATGGCGTATCCAAGTAAATCAACTCATCATAAGCTGCAGGGAGCTATCGAGTTCAATCTTGGTGGAAGGCTTTTTTCATAGAAAAGTATTATCTCAGTGGATATAAACCCCTTCAGAACATTTATTTACGAGTATCTTCTATTTTTCTTATTTTCCTTCGCCTTATTCCAGAGGTCGACTGCTTGAACCTTCTTCCTCTATCTCTCATTATCTCGAAAATTACTCAAGGATCGTCCAAGTCTTGTTATGTTCTCCTCCACTTCCTTATATAGGGTTTTCTTGGGTTTCCCTCTGCGTCTATTTAGGATTTCCCAACTCGTGTCTGTCTTTAATGTAGACCCTTCATCTAACCATTGCGCGTGCGGTAGTTTTTGTTCTTCAGTTCAACTCACTGTTTTTTTAATCAGTCCGGCATCTTAACTTGGTTAAGAATATCATTAAATATATTATCTTACAAACAGATTCCAACTTAGAATGCTTCTATAGGAATCCTACCACATCCTGTGGATTTCCGTTATTTAATTGCTTTAAAGGCTTATTCTACCTCTCTAGGTGTTATTTCTGGGACGATGTTATTACTAAGTGGTATTTCTTGGGTTTTGTTGATTCAAAAGTTCTGAATCATATATCCATCGATATAAGATTTTTTCGTTGCCAATCAAAACTTCTCCATTCGTGTCTTAGATGCACTTACAGTATATTTCCCGTATCTTCTGGTTGCTCGTTTCTCCTTTTTGCTATTTTATATATTTCATTTTCCTCGCCCCTTTCTTCTGGCATATCACAGAGTTTATTTTGTATCTTATATTTATTATATTGTATCATATTCATTCGGATAAAACAAAAATAAAGTTTAAAAAAAACATCTGGTGACTGCATAGAGCTCTCGGAAAATGTACCAGGTGGCCTTTGTCTACTTTAAGAGCCCTAAACAGTGGACTAGATGCAAGGTGAGCATGTAGAGATAGAATTGTTTGAATGAAAGTAGCATTGAATGTGATTGTGAGTATATACAGGACTTACAACCAATGCTAACTTGTTGGAAATGAGGAATAAATGCTCGGGGCAAGACCTGATTGATCCGAATGATAGGGCGATCTCTACCTCTTATTGGAAACACGTGGCATAATTAACAATAAATTATATGGACACGAAAATAAAATACATGGGGTTTTTTCTCTCCATTTTATCGTTTCATTTATCGTTTTGTTTAGTTATGTATTTCAAATCAAAATAAAAATTTCTCATTATACGAGTATGTCAAATAGCTTATTTTTTAATAGCCGTGTTTATTTAACTTAAAATAAATAAATAATTCCATAGTCCAAATTTCACAGCATTAAAAAATATATATTTTCTATTTTTAACTTGTACTAATATTAAAAAAAAATTTTTTTTTTTGGTTATTTTGATTCTTCGAGTTGTATATCCCATAATGTGATCGCAATTGAATTTTTAAAATAATCCATACATACATATTCGTATCATCCCACCGTGTCCCTTGCGGGGTGAGCAGAGAGAAGTGATCACCAAACTTGCATAACAAAGAACACAACTTTCACCCTATCCACATTTACTCGTATACATCTCGTCACGCATAATATTATATTATTCACACTTCTCACTTTACATTATTTCAATATCTGGTCCATTTAAACCAGCCACGTTTTCCTTGGTCAACTTTTTTCACGCACATCTTGCACTTCTGACTTGTACACTCGTTTAGTCATTCTTTCATCATTCGTTCTCGCCATATGTCCTAACATCGTAAAGCTCCTTACTTCATCTTACTTAAAACATTCATTTCATCCATGCACTCATTTCTGATCTCTTCATTTCGCTTTTTTTCAAACATTGACACTCCACAAACTTAAGTGTACGTATCTCAACAACATTAATTTTACTCTTGTTCTTCTACCTCTTGAACAATTTATAATTTTTTAATATTAAATATCTCGGAATATTACATTTTTCGCGTATGTTTTCATGTTTTGTTTGAATGCAAGTATTATTGGTCTATTTTCCTCCGTTTAACTGATATTTTGTTGAGAACGCGTCTACTTACTCTAAAAAATACAACTTTTGGTTATGAAAAATATTTTCATAGTTAATGCACATCTTTCTATTATATTACTATGGACTAAATGGGCAAAGTCAAGTCAACTGACTAAAGGCAGCGCGCAGAGATTATGACGGTACTGAGAAAATATTTGTATAGAACAGTGTTCCAATATGGCCCCTCAACCATTAACCCTTCTTATGTCCCCGACAGGGCCGCGAGAGAACCTGCCCTAGGGGAGGGATGCGTCCCTTTCATCTCTCGCAGGGGTAGGAAGTAATTGGACATTTTTTTTATTTTTGGTATAAAAAAGACGTCCTCTGTGGTAGGACGTTCAACTTTCACGGACAGTTATAGATTTGAATAAAAGTATTTAAGTATAGTTTATTCATATATAATATATATGTAAGCCTTTTTACAGCCTGTTAGGAAAAAATTTAACGAAACAATAAGTTCACCAGTTTCTTTTATAAAATAGCTTACACAAAACAGTATGGTATTTTCGTATCATCCTTGATGTATGGAAGTGAAACGTGATCGTGAAAAAAGCCAAATAAATTCTGTAGAAATTCGTACGCTCAGAATAATACACGAGACCATGTATGGTGAAATACGAAATTAAATGATTAGTTATGATTTTGAACTTCAGGCTGGTGTGTTCAGTAAGATAAAGAAGACAGCTCGGAGATGGTTAGCATAACAAAACAAATAACAGTATACGTGTGAGTGGAAGGCGTGGTAGAAGAATAGCACTCATGTTATAGTTTGGTTAAGTGAATAATATTTTGAAATTATTAAAAATAATTTAATTGTAAGAGCTGTATAGATGTCGAAGAGACGGGATACGTGTGTTAAGGTAGAAAAGTCTGGTGTTCAGTGCTCTCTACCATTCTCAGCAGGGAAACAGCGTGATGGTATGTAAGGTGCAAGGCCGTGTGGTAACGCACTGGACTTCCGTGTGGAAGGTCGAAAGTTCGAACCCCGTACTGTGGTAGTCCCCTCGAATGACATAATATATAATACATTTATATAAACCTGTTTTTTTTTATTTTTACACACACAAGGATTACTTTAACAGAATAATAATAAAACAGTGTAAGGAGCATTGGTATAGCACCGTTTAATTGACCAATTAGCCTCTTAATCGGGAATCAAAAGTAATGTTATTGAAATATTCATTTTATTACAAAAAAACTATTTTTTAACGATTAACGATTCGTTGGGCACATTGCTCGTGGCCGAGAAAAGTGTGGAGAGGATTGTGGATACAAGAAGCACAGGAGAACGATGCACAAAAGGAAGAGTCTCAATGGGTTGGACTAACCAAGTGAGAAACGCAACAGGACTACTCTTAAAAACTGTTCATTGAACCGCGGAATGCAGAGATGGATGGAGACGAGTCGTAAAGGGCAATCATGGGAATCATGATGATGAGTCATCGGCACGGCAGGATTATAGTAATGTTGATTCCATGCTATGGAATCAACAACATCCATGTCATAAAACCCCGCCATTTTGTATTGGCTCTAATGAAGATGATATTGATATTAACGTTGTCAGAGTTTGAGGTCTGAAACATACAATAAAAAGATTCCATTGAGTGACCATTAAATTGGGCACTATTTGGTATCTGGTATCGGTCTGCTTGTATAAATGCACTACAGGAACATCGTCAGATTATTTTCAACTACTTATTTAAAAAAAAAATATTCATTGTTTCGTATTTATGACGCAATTATTCTAATTAATGCAATCGTAAAGACTTTGGTTTTCAATTTTTCCGTTTCGTTAACCTGAAAAGATAGGTCATAGAAACCAATAATTGCATGTAATAAAATAATTGTTAAATAAAGTTAAAAAGAGTATCATAATGAAATCAAAGAAATCAACCTTTTCTTAGATAACGAATCACAAATGGTTCAATTAGTAACGGTTGCGAAGTTTTCCTTCCCTGTTACCATATATTGAATGATTCATGTTGAGGTTTTTCGGAGTTTTTTTATAGCCAAACTCCGACGAAAACGACGATAAAACCGTCGCTTGGTGAGTTCTGCTTACAAAAGTGGCTACAAGGGGATGTACAACCCGATATAATGACCTCGGACTTTTGTATGGGTAAATACAATGACATCCTCTGTAGCGTTACCTTTTTAACTTGCTAACATTTAAAGGGAATAAATAATAAATTCATGAATAAGAAAATTTCAATATAAATTTCAAAAGGTATTTATTTTTTCAATAGACGATTATGACCATATATGGCGACCCTCGTCGCGTAGTAAGTAAGACATGTGTCTTCCACCTGAGGGTATCTAGTTCGATTTCCGATGATAACCTTAATAATTGTGCTCACTGTTAAAATAAATACATACGACTATTCACCAAGCAATGTCTTACTCCAGTGGTTCCAGATCAGGCTCGATGTATTAGATCTAAGACAATGTTGCCCCTGTCTGCCCTCATCCATACCAATGCATAACGATATGCATAAGAGTGTTATATAAATTAATGAAGTGAATCTTTGTTTAACATTTTCATAGTATGCTGTACAATCTAGTGGGATTATTGCCATTTGGAAACCTTTTCCGACTATACACTGGTAAACAGAGATATATAAGCATTCTGTCGTGATCGAATACGATTATCAGTCACTCTGCGGATTTATTGTGTGTAACCTGTTGCACTTCAGCAAGCATTCACGCACACATTCTTAACAATTCAAACCCTTAGTTCCGATGGCACGGAGATCTATGTTCCAAGATGATCGGCAGGTTTAATCTGCTACAGCCTTTTTTACGCAGATTATTAAAGAAAGTTATTTTTCCATTGCTTAAAAGTGTTACAATAATTTATGATAGGCAAAATTTGAGCATCAGAAAAAAAAATCTGATGAAAAACGGTGTCAGAGTAAAACCAGCCTGAATTCAATTCCGCCAGGAATCAAACATGAGGCGTCAGCTTGCTAGCGTGAATGCTAACCACGAGACCACGATAACCATCTTCTAATCCGAAAGATATTAAACCGGCTTTCAATGAAAACCGGATTGAAATTATTTTTAGTGATATCTGGATATCAACAGGAGTCAAATCCACTACCCCGGTTTAGAAGATATGTGTCTAACGAACGGAGATATTGTATGTAGGTCGGTAGATATAATCCAGCTAGATACATAAAAGGTGTGCGGTTCCACCCTTTGCCTTAGAATATATACTTGATTTAGATCAGCGGTGGCGAACGTTTATGGACCCCGCGTCATTTTTTTTTTAAATAAGGTAACGTGCTCGATAGTCCAGCGCTTCATTATCTACACTACGACCACATCTTTATTGCAACAAAAAAATATTATTTATTTAATTAACTGCAAATCAAACAAAATGTCGATTTTTTTATATTAGTAAAATTCTTTGATCGATTAAAAATAGTTCAACGATTTTTATAAATATTTATATAGCGTATATACATTTATTATTGTGAGCTTTGATACTGTTTCTTATTCACGGATTATTTTTATTGGACATACCTGATTAAGTGTCACATAGAACATATCTTTTTTACTTTTTCAATACTTTTAACCTTTACAGCACATACTTTTGACTTGAAATTACGTTTTATTGCCCTAATTTTTATAATGTGCGTTTAATAAATTAAAAGGTATATTATTTATAGTTAAGGCATTAACATTGTGGTGGTTTAAAACATTGTAATTTGATTTATCAACCACTATTTATTCCACTTTTTGTAACGGTATAACCCTACCGGTTTCAAAGCATTCACCTCATCATCAGGGTGATGATGAGGTGAAATCCATGAAACCGGTAGATTTATACCGTTACAAAAAGTAGAATTAACAGTGCTTGATAAAACAAATTACAAAAAATTAAAAGGTATTTTTAATGAACAATAAATCAAAATTAATTTATAAAAAAGCCAAAAACTATGATTAAAACTAACCGGGTTTAAATTGTCTAATTGTTTGCCCAAACATCAGATACAACATAATTTGTTTAGTTAATTTGCTATATATTTTATTATTATATACAAAGCGCTTCTAATGCTCCATTTTTTAATGAAACAGCGCTTTACAATTTATATGTGTTTTTTTTGTTATTTAATTCAGTTTGTATATTTACAAAAAAATATTCATACGAGTAAAAATATCTGTTGTATGGAAGACGCGTTTCATAACACCGACAAAATGCGCATAACCTTATGCGAAATGGTCACGTAAAGGGTGTTTTATTAGAATACCAGTCGTTGATTATTAAGTTTGTCGATAAAGAGACATATGGAAAAAGGAAAACCCCATGTCCGTTGGAAGAAATATTTCATTTACAATCCCTTCACATAAATGCTCCGATATATACGAGTATGTAAAAAAAAAAGAAAATGTTCTCGCCTCCATTTTTAATGGGATTATGATCGTATTTTAAAAAAAATCCACCTTTAAAACTTTAAATTGTCTAAAATTATGATTGTTTGAAATTCATTTTATTCAATTGACTAATACTTTGATTTGGTGACACAAATCATCCTAGGTGGGTGGAACGCCTATTAAAAAAACTTCGATTTAAAATATATACATATACATGTACATGTACTATATATACGTGTTACATATTTTCATACTGCCGAAGTAAAATAAATCTATTAAATAATTTTTTTCTTCGTAATCTTGCAAAAATAACAGAGCTTTTCGAAAATGTTAACTCAATCAAAGATTTAAAGTTAGTGATTTTATTTTTTTAAATTGGTTAACACTAAGAAATAATGTTTTTTTTTCTATTATCTTTCGCTCTATACAGTAAATTATGGCGGGTTTATTTTCATGTGGAAAACTAACAATCAACCGGAAAGGTGTTAAATAAGCCTGAAGTAAAACTCAGACTGAAACCCTTTTTAAATTAAATTGAGTTCCGACAGACATCGAACCCGTAATTTCTAGTATGAAAGACAGAGGCATAACCAACTAGACAAGATTATTTCATATTGTTTTAAAATGATCGTGTTTTTTTGCTGAATAAAACGCTTTTTGAAATAGATTTTGTTTATTTGTTCTTTATTTTGGGTCATTCCCTCGATGCTGAGGATAGTGATCACTGTGTTTCTCCTCGATTCTTCTTCAGTGCAAAATATTTTTGAGCCTCTTTGAGCCTCTTATTTATTTTTACCTGATAATTACCTGATCACTTCATCAGATGGGCATTCGACCTATGTTGCTTTAATCCTTCACCCTCCTCCTCCCCGCTATTTGTTGAAGATCCTTCAAGATCCTTCCTCGACACCACACAGGACGTGCACTTTTATCTTAAACTCTTCAATTATCGGTCGGTTGATCTTTCTCACTGGTTACGAACAGACTACAGTATCAAATCTCAACTTCAGTCGTTTTTGCGTCTCAAAAATCACTACACCATAAATGAAAATAAATGAAGGCTTGATCTTTATATTTAATAGGTTCTTATAAAAATAGAATTTAAGTACAAGACGACATAATTTTTAATCTTCATTTTCTAATAACACACTACAGATTTCAGTATCTATGAATGTTGAGGGGTTAACAGTGTCTAATAATTTTACTTGCATGAATTAAGAAGGATATCGAACTGCGTATAGCGATAGGAAGTCAGTGGGGCGGGGCGTTTAAAACATATTACTTTGAACTTGACAGTATCAAAGTCTGCTACGATGATAGTCTTCTACGATGATAGTGGCGTCTTTGTTGTATGGGAGTAAAACATAGACGTGAGAAAAGACTGAGAGTAGCCAAATAAAAGCTGAAAAAATGCGTGCTTTGAGACGAATTAAAAAAAGGGTGGACTGTTACACAGTAATTTCGTGAAGAAACTCTTTGGTGAAGGAACGATCGGTGAAAGTCAAGTTCGGAAATGGTTAAATCGTTTCAAATCCAGCGACTCAAGCTTAAAAGATGAGAAAGAAACAGGTCGCTCGTCTGATTTTGATGATCAGGTGCTTCAGATGGCCGTGGAAGAAGACGAAAGTTTGACATCAAGGATACTGGCCCAATAATTCAATGTCGACCACTCCACGATCGTCAGGCACCAACCGAATATGTATGTATTTATTTTATTTTTTCGGCACACAATGATGCTCGATGAAAGTTCATATAACGATATTCAATATTTTCCTTTACCAACTTATCTTGAAAAGTAAAGAATTTAAAATATTTATTGTTCCATTCATCCAAAAAATCAATATGTACTTGTGAATTAAAAAATGCTTTTTAAAGTGCATGTCTTAAGCATTAACGAGTATATCGTCTTATTCCCGTCCTCTTGAAATATATATTTAGGGCAGTAATCACCCATTATCTCCGGGGAATAGGGTCCAATCCCCTGCCCGCGGACGAAATTCACGGATAATAGCGAACCCTGTAAATTACCAATATTTTTTATACACCATTTGTGAAACTTTTGCCGTTGATATACTCGTACAATACAATAGCAAAACTAGCACGAATTGATTTTTCTTTTTTGAGTAATTCGTGAATAGGAAATTCGATTGTTTCATACATTCTAGCAACACCAGCGATTGTTGCCTTTTGCTTTTTTTTCGTACTCGATGAAAAAATATTGTTTTCCACTTAATGCAAGCACTTTACAGTATCTGAGTTGCCAGCATCACTAGTCTTGCATTTTGAAAGCATTATTACGGTAAATAAAATTTATTTGAACACACACAGATACCGGGAACATTGTCATTAAAGTGAAAGATGGACCGCGTCTGATACGTGGGTGACTTGAAATAAATTTTGGGTCGTTGGTAGGCCAGGCCTATCTTTATCGTTGATGGAACTGATAAGGTGGGAGTTTTAAAAAAATCGTGACAGGCAAAATGTGGATTTGTGAAAACGCGGATACAGATCCGTGAATAACTGAAGGATTCTCTATATTTTATCAGAACTGCCTCTTCTGAAATATAAGCTCTCGGATTTGATATTTTTGGAGGTATTCCAGGACAACTGGTGCCAATATTTTTTTTATTGATTGGCATTTGGATTACTTGTATCCATATATATATTTCATTTAAAATACACCATTGATTTAGCAGCATACTGCAAAAAACTCTCCAAATCGAGCAAATAGTTTTCTTTGTGTATGAGTATTTATCGTCAGATTATTGCGTTACTTCCTTTCGCTATTTTAAATCTCACATGATTCTTAAAGCCTGTCTAGAGGCCAAGATGTCAACATCGATAGTCGTCATTATCCGTAGGAAGGCAGACAGTTCATTTTAAATGTCACATGATTATTAAAGCCTGTCTAGAGGCCTAGTTGTCAACATCGAAAGTCGTCATTATCCGTAGGAAGGTAGACATTTCATTATAAATCTCACATGATTCTTAAAGCCTGTCTAGTGGTGCAGTTGTCAACATCGATAGTCGTCATTATCCGTAGGAAGGCAGACATTTCATTTTAAATGTCACATGATTATTAAAGCCTGTCTAGAGGCCCAGTTGTCAACATCGAAAGTCGTCATTATCCGTAGGAAGGTAGACATTTCATTATAAATCTCACATGATTCTTAAAGCCTGTCTAGTGGTGCAGTTGTCAACATCGATAGTCGTCATTATCCGTAGGAAGGCAGACATTTCATTTTAAATGTCACATGATTATTAAAGCCTGTCTAGAGGCCAAGATGTCAACATCGATAGTCGTCATTATCCGTAGGAAGGCAGACAGTTCATTTTAAATGTCACATGATTATTAAAGCCTGTCTAGAGGCCTAGTTGTCAACATCGAAAGTCGTCATTATCCGTAGGAAGGTAGACATTTCATTATAAATCTCACATGATTCTTAAAGCCTGTCTAGTGGTGCAGTTGTCAACATCGATAGTCGTCATTATCCGTAGGAAGGCAGACATTTCATTTTAAATGTCACATGATTATTAAAGCCTGTCTAGAGGCCTAGTTGTCAACATCGAAAGTCGTCATTATCCGTAGGAAGGTAGACATTTCATTATAAATCTCACATGATTCTTAAAGCCTGTCTAGTGGTGCAGTTGTCAACATCGATAGTCGTCATTATCCGTAGGAAGGCAGACATTTCATTTTTTTCCTTGCATCAGAGCGCACCTCAGCTCCGCTTGGGTGTACCCAAGATACAAATACTTAATTTCTCTCTGACCATGACAGCATTTATAGTAATCTATTAGGTGTTAACATAAGTTGTGTCCATTTTTTTCTGATTAAAAAAATGAGCACCAAAAGTAAAACAAAATGGTAAAAGTTATACGTCATTCGAGAGAAAATTTTCTATATGTAACGTAAATATGTAACGTACGTTACGTTAAGTCATTTAGATTATAGAACGCCAATGGTAAGATTGATTTGAATTATGGTTATTTTTATACGAAATTTCATTTTACAATATATTTTTGTATCGTACACCTGAAAAAAATATTGTCGAAAAATAGGACAGATAATTATTCAACAAAAATCTCTAATTTTAAGTCTAGTTTTTATCACAGAGTCTTGATTTTTTTTTCGGATTCCAAAATCCAAGATAACATAATTTAAACAAACATAAATACACGTCATCACGCCTGTCCATTGTAGGGTAGATAGAGAAAACAGATCTCCAAGCATTCCTATACAAGCACACAACTTTCACCTCCTCTACATGCGAATATCTCGTCATGCACAATTTTCTACTATTCATACTTTACCTACTTTTTAACTCTAGTCCATTTGATTCAGTCACGTGTTCCTCGGTCAACATTCATTCTCTTCACATGTTTAAAATATTTTATCGCTCCTTTCTTCATTTTACCTCAAAGATACATTTTATTCATGCATTCATTTCTGATGTCCACATTCCGTCTTATTTCATGCATTAGCACTTCACATATTCTCTTTAGTGCACGCATCCCCACAGCATCAATCTTACTCTTATCCTTCATCTGCCAAGTCCAAGTTTCACTTCCATACGTCAAGGTGAGAACCCAACACATTGCGCGGTTGATGTTTACTAAATTAAGTGCTTGTTCCCGGACACTACCATTCTTTCAATGCCCCTCTCAATTCGCCCATCACACGTAAACATACATGCCCAGATAACAGAACTAACTCATCAACCCGCTTCAATTCGCCCATCACACGTAAACATACTGCCCAGATAACAGAACTAACTCATCAACCCGCTTCAGTTATTCTGAGTTAACCCACACTTTTACCACACCTTTTTCTATAACCATAACCTTTAATTTAACTACATTAATTTCAAAACTATTTATTAGACATCTCTCATATATCTCAGTTAACATTTCTTAAAACAATTTATACTACAAATATTCGAAAAAATTTAACGTTTTGTTAAAAAGTAGTAAAGTTAACATTTTTTATTGTTTATGTGTTTTTTATATTAAACATATAATATATATTTGAGTCATTATAAATAAAAAATATTAATATGAGTTCTCCGATATAGAGTGGTAACCTCCGTCTCAGATTCGATTCCCGTTGGAAAACAGATTTTTTAAAAAAGATTCCAGCCTAGTTTTCGCTTAAGGCCTCTATAGCATTTTTTTGGTTGTTTAGAATCGACTACCACATAGTTAACATAATATTATAAACATACAAACGATGTTCTTATTACATTTATTACATTTTAATTTGATATATGATAGAATATTTAAAGAAGTTCAAAATGTCTGTTAAAGGGGCTGATTTTGGAATTAACATCTAGTAAAATTTGTATTTTTTTACCAAGCACGTGGCCAAAGTATGGTACCAGCCCTAGGTCTGAATGGAAATGGCATGCTGTCGCTTTGTATGCGGGTTGAGCCAGCCGCTAGAGTAATCCAACAATAAAAAGTTACAATGAATAACAATCGCTCACAGCACAGTGGTTGAGGAGTTCCATTTCACACGTTTCGCATTGTGATTCCATAGTCGGCAAGCGGAGGGGAATAAAAATGAGTATCAAGTACTTCCACGATATTCTTGGGAATGAGGCGAGGGATATCAAATTCAAAGTAATCGGGGAAAGCAAAACAAATTTAAGATGCGGTTAAATTTTGGAAAAGTATAAAACTTTCCACGTTAAAATTTGTGATTTTTTTAACCTAGTTAACCACAAGACTAAGAAAGAAACACGCTGTCTCTCTATCGGGGTAGTCTAAAAAGAGAGAGCGCCAGATATTTCTATCGTAATAAACATATTTTACCTCTTCTATATCCACACTCTTTCAATTTAGAGATCCATAAACTTTTTTTTGGAAACAACTAATAAACACATTATTAAAAAAAAAAACAAATGTCAACAGTTTCTATTTAACCGTTAGTGTTGAGAGTCTATACATAGACGTTTTATAGTATTGAAAAAATGTCCAGCAGTAAAACTGTTAATAAGAGTACACTATACATATGGTATACTATACTAAAATCTCAAGAAGGCCGATAGACGAGATATTATATTTGATATGTTTTCATAAAATGGCTATTAAAATCATATTTGCTTCGTAAATGTAAATGATATTTCCTTCGTCAATGTAAATCACATTTCCTTGGTAAATAATTGTCTACGTCTTTATTACCAAATATGTTTTTATAACATACATACGCAGCTGCGAAT